>PVKN010041273.1:0-10582 GCA_004027915.1 Capromys pilorides
ACCTGCTTCTATATTTGTTTGTTTGGTTTCTGAGATGAAGCTTTGTTGTTTATTTAAATCTAAGATTGAAATCACTATGTATCCTAGACTTGTCTTGAACATTTGGCAATTCTTCTGCCTCAACCTTCTGAGTGGTGGGATTATAGGATTATCCCACTGTACTTTTCTACCTCTCTACACTGTTGATTTGCCTTGAAGTAAAGTGACAATGGATTGAAACTTTTATAAATGGAGCCATAAACTTTCATCTTAGAATTATAGGTGTCAAGTCCTGTGTTTCAACAAAGAGAAGGGTTGCAGGGGCACACATGGCTGGTCCATCCCTTTGAATTTCTGGTGACACATGAAGATCCTAGCATGGGTGGCACAATAGGCAGGTGGAACTAACACCATTGAAAAGACTGAAGTAGCAATGAGAATATGAACAATCCATTGGTGAGTTAGGTGAACCAGCACTGTGCTTCAGCTCAGAGACATGTGGAATGGAAGTAGATGGATAGGGCCGCCCATTTTTTAAAAATTAATGCAATTACTAAAGTTGTTGGGAAAAACCAGAAACATAATACCAGTCACATCTCCCACACTGAGAAACCAAAATCAGCTTCACACTCAGCACAAATCCCACTTGAAACTTGACTGCAGTACACATATCTGGGACCCAAATTGGCCCTAGCACAATAGTATAGGCACAAGAGGAATATTGCTGCATTATTTTTCTCTATTTGTCTGATTGGTTTTTCTTTTCGAAATTTATTTATTTATTTATTTATTTGTTTGTTTGTTTGTTTATTTATTTATTTGTTTATTTATGGCTTAGCCTGTCCTGGGGGTGGGGCTGGTGCAGCATGTGACGCACAGATTGAACTATGGTCCCTGCGATTGCCTAAGGTTTCCTAAACAGGTGCTTTGGTCTTGAAGGCCCCCAGACTGGTTTTTCTTTTTCTATCCAGTTGTAGTTTTTTGTTCCATTTTGTTTTGTTTTATTAATGATTTTTAGGGGGTTTTGTCTACTCTCTCTCTCTCTCTCTCTCCTTTCTACTTTTCTCTATTTTCAAGTCTTAGATTATTTTCTAACTTTTGTTTTTTTCTACTAGTCCTCTTTATCTCTTTTGTCAACTGTCTCACTTGATTTTATGATATTTTCATGTAAGTGAAAGTTTTCCTCACTCTCTGGTCCCCTTCAATATTCCTTTGATTTCTTTTCCATTCTTTCATTCTTGAGTCTCTTCACTTCCCAAAACTTGAGCAATTGCACTTTACCTTCTGGCTTTGGTCTTAACTATATTTGATTTCATTCATCTCTCTATCTTGGTCGCTTTCACTCTTATGCCACCTACAAGGTAAAGTCACTCAACTAAGGGGAAAATCATTGCAGAAATGTTCCTAGTACATGTTGAATTGTGCTATAAAACTGCAGAATTTGCGCTTATGGTTAAAGGCATTTGGCTAATAATTACCACAATTTTTCAATAGCCAGGCTGCACTTGAGACAATTATTGCTAAATGGATGACTTTAGCAAGAATGGCATACTGTTATAATCATTTTTCCATGTATGAAAACACTGTCATTGTACAATACCATAGCCATCAGTGTAGCTCAACACCAAAAGACTGAAATCTGAGCAAATAAATAGCACTATTCATCATTAACACATTGCAAAGTAAGTTCTTAGAATAAACACAAACACCTAGAAAAAGAATTACCCAACACCTAGGAGACATTCCTGAGGAAGACACATTTCTTGGGAAGTCTTGGTACCAAAGATGTATGTACCATAAGAAATGTATAAGCTTGAACACAGAAATCAAAATAAAATAAAAACTGAAAAAGCACAGAGGCAAAACGTAACCACAGATACACAGCCTATCCAGAACATGTCCAGAGCAAAATAAGATAGAGGATTTCAAAAGCAATCTATTGGATTTTTCTGAAATGATAGCAAAAGAAATGAGAAAACAAGAGGAATAACTGATATAAAATTAGTCTCTAGGTAAAAATGTTTATCAAAATGAAAGATATTAAAGCAGACACAGATCTAATAAAAAGAGGGAGCCTTAGGAAACTGATCAAAATCATGAATGACAAACATTGGAAAGAAATGCAATCCATGAAAGAGATTCAAATAGAAATCCAGGAGATTTAACAATTAGTTAAAAATTTACAACAGATTTAATGCAGTCAAAGGTACAACTTTAGATCTAGAAGGCATGATAGTACCTAGCAACCATGAAAAGAACTGTATCTAAAATAACAGCAGAAAAGAAAACAAAAAATAATCAATCCAAAAGCTCCAAGGTGAAGCAAAGAAGAACATCGTAAGTTTGATGGGAATAAGTGAGAAAACTGGAGACAATGAAGGGCCATAACAATTTCTTCAGAAAAATAATGGTAGGAAATTTTCCAAACAGATAATTTGAAGTATAAATGAATGAGGCATGGAAATTCATAGAGATATGATACACATAAATTCACACCAAGACATATAATAACCAAGATTCTAGAAAAGTAGCTCAAGAGCAGAATACAAAAAGTAGTCTGAGACAAGAAATAAATCTCCTTTAAAGGAAAGACCATCAGAATAACAGACTTCTGAACACAAACCCTCAAATGAAGGAATGCTTGAAGTGATGCATTTCACTCCTTCAATGAAACCAACCTTCAACTAAGATGGATGTGCCCCACAAAACTGTCTTCCAAAACCAATGTAGAAAAATATTTCTATGACAAAGAGCAATGGAAGAAATTCATGACCACCAATAGTGTCCTTCAGAGTGCTCTGAGGTATGTAATAGAAAGAGCAAAATGCAGACCACAAACACAAGAACACTAACAGGAAAAAGCCACTAAGCAGGACAGAAAATTAAACAGAGAGAGAAGACAGGGAACTAGCAATAGGAAAATGACATTAAAGATTAAGTCAACACATAGCCTTTATAAAACAATCAAAGTAAAGGATCTCAAATCAGCAATCAAATGGAACAGATAGAATGGATAAAGAAGCAAGATCTAACAATATGTTCCACTGAAGAAACACAATTAACTCAAAAGGAAATTCATACACTAACAGTGAAATGATAGAAAATAAAACTGCATGTCACAGGAACCAGAAAAAATAAACGGCTAGCTATTCTGTTTGAAGACAATGTGAATTTAAGTCAAAACTGACTAAATGAGCCAAAGAAAATCACTAATACTTGACAAAGGAAAACTCTAAAAAGAAGAGATAATAATCCTAAATGACCATGCACCAAATACCATGTATACAACTACATAAAACAGATATTAGCAACATGAGGGCCAGCCAGATCATTCAGCAGATTAAAGTACCTGCATAGGCAGAGGCAGGGGCTAGAATTCAATCCCTGGTGTGTGGACTGGCTCCACCCATGAGGCATGCTGAGACTGTCATTGAGACTGGGTGTGGTGGTATGTACCTGTAACCCCAGTGCTCAGGAGGCTGAAAACAAAAGGATCATTATGAGTCCAATTGTGTAGTGAGGCCCTGAAGATCCCACACTAAACACTATATATTCCATTTGAAAAAACTCAAGAAAGAAATGTTAAAATTTCAACTAACCTGTAAACAAATGGATTTAATAGATGTCTACATAGTGTTCCAGCATATATCAGGCTATACATTCTCCTCAGTTGGGCATGAACATTCCTCAAAATAGACCACATATCAATTCATAAAACATCATTAAGTGGAATATATATATATATATATATATATATATATATATATATATATATAGTGGTACTAGTGGTACTGGGAATTAAACTCAGGACCCTGCACTTGCCAGGCAAGCGTTTATTCTACTGAGCTATCTCCCCACCCGAGTAAACGGTAAACGCAGTTAATGGAAATCATTTCATGCATATTATCTGACCATAGTTTACTGAAATTGGAAATCTACAGCAAAAGATATCGTAAAATCTTCACAGATATATGGACATTAAAGAACAGTCTCTTGAACAGAGAATGCATTACAGAGGAAATTAGAGACAAAATTAAGCAGCATATAAAATTAAATGAAAACTCTGATACAACATGCCAAAATTTTTGGAACAAGTAAAAGCAGTCATACAGGGGAATGTACAGTGAAAAATTCTCATATGAAGAAAGCAGATTTAATTGAAATAAAGAACATAATGTTGAATCTCAAACTAACACAATTCTAAAGACATAATTGTTGTAGAACAGGAAGAATGAAATGCATCCAAAGCTTGAATGGGGGAGTAAATTTTAAAGATGAGGGCAGAAACTAAAGCAATTTAGAGCAAGAAAATAATACAAAGAATTACCAAAATGAAGTGAAAGTTCCTTGAAAGATTAAATATAATTGACAAATCTTTAGGAATCTCATTAAGAAAAAGAATGGAAAGACTTAAATTCAAGCTATTGAAAATTAAAAAGGGGAAACAACAAATGAAAAAGGGAAAATCATAGTGAATCTTGCAGAAATGCAGATCATCAATACCTATTTCAGGAACCTGTGCTCTATCAAGATAAAAAACATAGAATAAATAGGAATATTTCTACACAAACATGAATTGTCAAAACTGAATCAAGAGGTTATAATTATTCTAAGTAATACAGCATTAGTCAATGAAATTGAAAAGGTAATTTAAACATAAGAAAAAATAACATCTCAGGTTTTTATGGGTCCACTGTTGAATTCTGCAACAAAGTTAGAGAAGAACTAGTGCCAAGACTCACTAGTACAGAAAGACATGAAAATCCTCTATTAGATACTGGCAAACAGAATCAAACAAATCATCAAAATTATATATCATGATCAAGGAACACTCGTCCTAGGCATGCAGTGATGAATCAACATACCTCATATTAACAGGCTTAAAACAACAATTATAGGATCATCTGAATGGAAGCTGGTAAAAAACATTTCATAAAGTTCAACATGTTTTTTTTTTGTGCAGTACCAGGAATTGAACTCAGGAACTTGTGCTTGCTAGGCACATGCTTCTTCTACTAAGCTATCTCCCAGGCCCTTCAATATTCGTTCTTTATATAAAAGAACAAACTATAGAACATTGGAATAAAAGAAAGAAAACTAGAACACAAGAACTTTATCTCAATATGATAAAAATCATCAATGACAATCCAACAGCTAATATCATGATAAATAATCAGAAATTGAAACTTTTTACTCTAAAATCAGGAAAATGATGTTTACTGTCAGCACTCCTATTCAATATAGCTCTGGAAATATTATCCAGGACAGTGAAATACAAAGAATAAAGATAGGAAAGGAAAAAGTTAAAATATCATGAGTCACAGACAACATGACCCTCTACATAGAAGACCACAAAAATTTAACTAACAGACTTGGAGATTTAATAAGTTTATGTGTGCAGCTGGATAACAAGTCAACATTCAAAAGTTGATAGCATTCCTGTATAATTAAAACACACTAAAAGCACACTCACTGCCAGAAATTATGGAAACCATGAACTTCACAATATCACCACAAAATGAAATACTTAGGAATCATTATAGTGAAGGAAGTAAATAATCTATACATTGGTAATTACATTACTCTGAAAAAGAGATTCAAACAGGATCAAAAAATGGGGAGATGTCACATGCTCATGGATTGTAAAAACATAGTCAAAGTGATCTTACTTCCAAACTTGTTAGACAGATTTACTACAAATCCAATCAAAACACTATTAGCATACCTCACAGATCTAGAGAAAATATACCAAGATATATACCTAAATATATCTTGGAACCAGAAGGGACCAAAAATAGAAAAAGCTCTTCTGGGCAGCAAAAGCAAGTCAGGAACATCACAATCCCTGACTTGAAATTACAATACAAAGCTATTATAATAAAAATCAGCATGATTCTCAGTGTACCCCCAATATCTGACAAAAGCTTCATAATTTAGAAGGATTTGCAGGAATGAATTTGGGTTGAGGTGTTTCATAGTAGAAAGGATACAGAATGAATTATAGATGGAAAATTACAATGGTGATACTTGCAACCTACAGGAATGAAAGCCAGTCAGGAAATGAGGGAAAAGGTATACTTCCCTGAATTCACACAGAGAGAAGGGACAAAAGCTGCTAGAGAGGGAAAAAGAAAATGTTCTTGATGGAGTCAGAGAAAGTTTCACATTGAAGTGGTCATGGGCCTTTGCCTCTCAGCCTGAAGGAACCCATGTTAACTGCCAATATAAGGAGAAAGCCTGTTAAACTTTCAGTAGATGCTCATACAGATGTGTCAGTAGTTACCCAGCCAGTTGCCCCACTTGCAAACTGAAAAGTACTCATTGGTTTCCCTATTTCTAGCAATTCACGCGCCCAAATAATAGTGAAATTGGTGAGACATAAAGGGCCAGTTTATTTGACATAGTACCCAATAACCATGGAAGATTGAAAAAAAAAGTGATTTAACCCCATGTTTAAGAGATTTCTGCTAATAGACCTATGAAAAGTTCTGACTAGTCTTTTTATAATTACAAACTTAAAAAATGTTACCTTCCATATCCTTCTGCTAATGTCTCAATAGCTGTCCAAAATGTTAGATATCAAATCAATGGTATGTAAAATTCTGAGGTCCCCAGATCCTATCTTTGTCATCTTTGATAGTCATTACTTTTTACTTGGTAAAAATCATTTTGACTGTATTCATATTTAACCTACTGAGGTTCTTATTTAGCCCATTTATGTTTAATAGTTTCTTTGGCCTTGTCTTCTCCAGATTTAAAGTGATTCTACCCACCCAAGATAAAAATGCCAGTTGTTTATGTGGACAGAACCTCTGGAGATTGTCTTTGACTGCCAGTCAACAACTGCAACAAACAGACTTGATGACCAGTGGAACACATTAGAATATTCAGGCATAATGTCAAACGCACTCAGCTACATTACCTTTAACAAACGAGTTAAACATGTTACATGGGAGAAATCCTGTTTAATAAATGGCATAAAAGTCTCTCTACCTGCCAAAGATATAACTGGACCCATGTCTATAATCATGCACTAAACTAAAACCAAAGCAGAACAAATTTATTCATATTAAATCAGAAATATGAAATCTGGTGGAAGACAAAATAGGTAGAGATTTTGAAGACAGGCATAGGTAAAGGCTTCATGAACAAAACCCATATTTCATAGAAAAATACTAGAAAAAAAATCAACAATTGGATGTAGTCTTTTTAAAAAAACTTCCATAGCATGCTGATAATATAGCTCAGTGGAATAAGTGCTTGCCTGGCCAGTGACAGTTCCTGAGTTTGATCCTAGCTATCACAAAAAATGCATCTGCACAACAAAATAAATCACCAATAGAGTGAAAAGGCACCCCAGAGAGTGGAAAAATTTTTATTCATTTGTCCTTCAGATAAAGAATTTAATCAGATCCCTAATATTCAAAGACTCAATCAAAAAATGAGTGTCTGAGATGAATATACACTTTACAAAAAGGAAAAATAATAAAAATTAAAAATGTTCAATGTCATTGGTCACTTGAGAGACATAAATTATATCATCAAACTGGTCTGACCTGCACCCCTGCTGGGTAAGGATCCCCCGAACCTGCCTCCATCTCATGGCTCTCCCTGCCTGAACTACAGTCCTGAACTCATCCGCCATCCAGTCTGGCCGGCATGCTTGCCTGTGCAGAGCCCGTCCACTGTCTGGGCTGAACCACACTCCTGCCAGGTAAGGATCCCCTGAACCTGTCTGCATCTCCCGCTCTCCCCGCCTGAACTACAGTCCTGAACCTGGTTCCATCTCCTGGCTCTTCCCCTCTGAACTACAGTCCCGAACTCATCCACCATCCAGTCAGGCCAGTGAGCTTTCCAGTCCAGAGCCCATCTGCTGTCTAGGCTGACCCACAACTCTGCAGAGTAAGGATCCCCCGAACCTGCCTTCACTTCCTGCTCTCCCTGCCTGAAGTACAGTCACAAACCCATACACCAACCCATTTGACCTCCTTGTGCCAGCCTGGAAAGGAAACTCAACCTGCCTTAATCCTCAGACTCAACTCAAGTGCTCTGACTTCACCCACAGTCCAGACCCGCAGGGTCTCACAGCAGCCAGCAGCCTGAGCTGCAACTCACAGCCAGGCACCAATGGAGAGGAAAAAGCTGGGTGGATCCAGAACAAACCCCCATAGGTGCTAACAGCATAACTTCACAAAAGTACAGATATCACTGCCATACAAAATGATAATGACAAGGAGTAAGATACAGTCCCAGGGCCCAAGCCCACCAAATCAAACATAGGAGATGATACCATAGAAGAAAATGGAAATTATGCAGGCAAAAACTCTGAAACTGAGGTAGACCGACAACTACAGAAACATATAGAGCAGATCACATTAGAGGTATTATCTGAAACAAAAAAGAAATTCATGAATTAATAGAATCTGAAGTGGAAAAACAATTGCAGAAACGTATAGAGCAAAGCAGAACAGAAATGACCCCTGAAGGAAAAAAAAAGACGTGTCTAAATTAATAGCATCTAAAATAGGGGAACAAGTGAAGAAAGGTAAAGAGGAGAGCAGAGCAGAAATAATTTCTGAACTAAAGAGAGAAAGAATAACTATAATGAAAGACCTAAGCAATATTAAAGAAGACATTGATAAAAAATTAGAGGAGAATAGAAAAATGGTGAATTCCATGACTGAGCAATATAAGAAAGAAATAGACCATCTGAAAAAGTATCAAAGAGATATACAAGAAAATAAAATCTCAATCACGAGCTGGCAAAACTATATGAACGAAAGTGAAGATAGAATCTCAGATCTTGAAGACACAAAAACAGCTAGTGAAAAGCAAGAAAGAATCTCTTAAAAACAATCAGGAGTCAGGAAAAAATAATTCAACACCTGCAAGATGATGCAAGAATAAACAGCGTGAGATTAATAGGAATCAATGAGAAAGAAGGAATCAATACCAATGATATAAAAAGAATATGGGTAGAAGTAATAGCAGAAAACTTCCCAAATATGAGAAAACAATCATATATTCACGTAACTGAAGCATACAGAATTCCAAATACCATCAAGCTGACTAAAAACACATCAAGACATATCATAATCAACATCCCAGAAATTCACCAGAAGAATAACATACTAAAAGCTGCTAGAGAAAAGAAACAGAAGATATTTAAGGGAAAACCCCTCAGAATAATGGCAGATTTCTCTTCACAAACCATGAAATCAAGAAGAGCATGGAGCACAGTGCTTCAAGTCCTCTATGAAAACAAGTTTCAGCCCAGATAGCTATACTGGCAAAACTCTCTTTCAAGTACGAGGGAGAAGTTAAATACTTCCACGACAAGGAAGAACTAAAGAATTTAATGATGTCAAAGCCAACATTACACAGGATACTAACAAATATTTTAGAGAGGGACCAAAATGACTTGAACTCAACAAATGTAAACAGAAAGATCTGACCAAACAGGACAATCAATTAATCATAGGAGAAAAAGTGGTAAACAGTAGTAAATAAAAGTCATGTCAACAATAGGACAATATATTTCAATTAGAAACATCAATGTCAATAGACTCAATTCTCAAATTAAAAGAAATAGACTGGCAGAATGGATAAGGAAACAAAACTCAACTATATGCTGTATACAAGAAACACACTTAACCCATAAAGAAACTCATAGGCTAAAGTGAAAGGAAAGAAAACAATACTACGTGCTCCAGCACCTCAAAAAAACAAACAAACAAAAAAAAAACAGGGGTAGCAATCCTATTTGCAGACAGTCTAAACTTCAAACCAAGATTGATCAAACATGACAAAGAAGGCCACTACATACTGGTCAAGGGAAAAATTCAGGATGAAAAGGTAACACTCATAAATATGTATGCACTCAACATGGGAGCAGTAAGTTCTATAAGACAAAACTTAATGGACATGAAAAATGTAATATTCTTTACTACAATCTTAACAGGAGACCTTAACACCCCCCCTATCTGAAAAGGATAGGTCAAGCAGAAAAAAATTTAGCAAAGAAGAAGCAGAACTGAAACAGAATTTGGGAAAACTGGACTTAGAGGACATACACAGAGTGTTCCACCCAATCTCTTCAAAATACACATTCTTTTCAGCTGCACATGGAACATTTTCTAAAATAGACCACATATTAGTCCACAGGTCATGTTTAAGTATATGCAAGAAAACAGAAATAATCCCATGTATATTATCTGACCACAATGCAATGAAATTAGAAATAAATGGCCAAAGAAAGCATAAGAACTCCAGAAATAGATGGAAATTAAACAAAACCCTTCTCAGCAACCAGTGAGTTGCAGATGAAATTAAACAATATCTAGAATTTAATGAAAATTCAAGCACAACCTACTGAAATTTATGGAATGCAATGAAAGCAGTTCTTAGAGGGATATTTATAGCTTTGAACTCACACATTAAGAAAACAGAATGGGAACAAATACTTTCATGCAGCGCTTAAATCAACTAGAAACAGAAGAGTAAATGAAATCCAAAGCCCAAATTATAAAGATAAGAGCCGATATTAATTCAATTGTGATGAAGAAAACAATACAAATAATTAATGAATCAAAAAGCTGGTTCT
>PVKN010041274.1:0-10584 GCA_004027915.1 Capromys pilorides
TGGTGGGACTGGGGTTTGAACTCATGATCTTGCACTTGGCAGGCAGGTACTTGTGCCACAGAGCTATCTGCCCCGCCCTTTTTTTGTCTTTTTGAGACAGGGTCTTGCTATGCAGTTCAGACTGGTCTTTTTTTTTTTTTTTTTAAATTTTATTTATTTGTTTGCTTGTTGTGTTTGTTTGTTTATTTATTTATTTATTGTGTGGCTGGCTCAGCCTGCCCTGGTGGTGGGGCTGGCACAGCATATGGTGCTGGGGATCGAACCGCAGTTCCTGCAGTTGCCTGAGCCCTCCTAAGCAGGCGCTTTAGACCACTGAACCATCTCACCGGCCCCAGACTGGTCTTGATCTCACTTTTGTAGCCCAGGCTGGTCTTGAACTCGCACTGATTCTCCTGCCTCAGCCTCCTATATCTGGCTCAAAACAATCTTTTTGAGGGTTGCAGGTTATCATAACCTCTTTGATGCTCAAGAAAGCATACACAGGGGCTGGGGAGATAGCTCCGTGGCACAAGTGCCTGCCTGGAAAGTGCAAGGTCTTGAGTTTCAACCCTGGTCCCATAAAAAAAGAAAAAAAAAATATGCAAAAACTGTTCAGTGAAGTATTATGTAGGTGTAAATCCTGGTTTGACAGTTTTGTACATCTATACACACCTTGCCTTTTCTTGTGCCAAGAGGGTAAACACAGATTGCTTTCATGCATCCCTCAGAGAAAGGTACTGAGAGCACAGCTGGCTACTGTAACACTAAAGTAAAAACTTAAGAGTAGAAAAGTAAGGCTTGTGTTTATGTTTTTTTATTTTTTTGTCTTTTTGAGACAGGGTCTCACTACGCAGTTCAGGCTGGCCTTTAGCTCACTTTTGTAGCCCAGGTTGGTCTCGAACTCACATCCATCCTCTTTCCTCAGCCTCCCAAGTGCTGGGATTGCAGGTGTGTGCCACCAGGCTCAGCTTGTGTTTGTTTGTTTGATTTATTTATTTATTTATTTCGCAGGAAGGGAGTTCAAACTCATGTGTTTTTTTGTTTTTGTTTTTTTAGTTGCATTTCTCTCTGGTTTTCAATTTGTTTTGTTTTTTTATTTTATTATTATGGCCGGCTGAGCCTGCCCTGAGGGTGGGACTGGCCCAGCATGTGGTGAAGGGGATTGAACTGCCGTCCCTACAGTTGCCTAGTCAGGCGCTTTAGACCTCTGAGCCATCTCACCCGGCCCTTCCGTTTACGTTTAAACTATTGTTTAAATGACATTTAATAGTTTTAGAGTGTTTAAGCACAGTAACCGCCAAGTGCCAAACACTCCATAATGGTAGTCAATGGTAGCGTTGAGTTGGGAAGCAGAAAACTAGCCGACAAGGAGTCTGGGCGGGACCTGGGAGGATCGCATTAGAAGATTGGGTCAGTCGAAGGGGGCGGGCCCAGAGGGAAAGCCTGCCTCCTTCCGCAGTAGTCCTCCCGACTTTGAAAAAAACGCGGTAGTTTCAGATGTAACCAATTCTAGAGCAGCAGCATCTTGCGTCAGTAGTTGCTGAGGCTCACAGCCACGCGTTTCTCACTGAGGTCAGTTCTCGCCCTTACTGCTGGACCCAAGATGAGTACTTGGGTAGCCATAGGTTATGACACAGAGAAAATCTCAGTCAGGTCGGGTGTCCAAGCTAGGGAGTCCTTCTGAGCAGTACAGGTTTCACTTTCTGTGGAAGCTGCAGGACACCCTGTCAGGAGTTGTAGTACCAACATTCTAGTTCTTTTTTTTTTTTTATTTAAGTTTCCAGTTCTTAAGCCACTTGGTTCAGAGGCATAAAAGTGCTTGGGGGAGGGAAAGAGGGTCCGAGAGGGAAGGTAACCTGTACAGTCCTACAAGGAGATCAGAAGCATCCTTCCGACAGAAAGGAGGGTTGATTTCTGGCCCTTTAAACCTGAAGGGGGAAATCCGGAAGTGGATGGGCGGGGCAAAGGCCCTGCTATATAAGCGAGCTCCAGCCGCGCGGGGTCTCCAATCTGCCATTTTCTGTCCTTAAGTGAGGTTCTTGTGTCCCAAATTCCCTGTTTTCTTTACAGGCTTCTTTCCGCCCAGTGGCCCACCACCTCAGGGGAACGATGGCGACAGAGTCCACAACCACAACTGCCATCGTTGCGGAGTTAGTTTCCGCCGACAAGTAAGCGAGACCGTGACAATTTAGCGGCACTGGCCGGAGTCCGTGGGGAGGGCTGGTGGGTTGGGGGCTCCGTTGGTGGCGTAGACGACGGAGAAAGAACTGCTTTCCCTAGAGCAACTGCCCATGGCTTGGGAGGTCTGGACGGCGGAGCAACTCCTCTTTTGCCGAGAGCCCGCGTGCGAGCGGTAACGGCGGGCTGCTGGCGCCCCCTGCCCCGCTTTTCGCGGCCGCCATCTTGCCGGGGGCCGTAGCGTTGTCTCCGGCTTTGGCCCCTGTCTTCCCGGCCCGGGACCGCCGGTGGGGAGGCTGGGCGGCGGCGCGCCGTTTTGCCCTCACGCCTCTATCGCCTGCACGCTGGTAGCGTCTACCTTCCGGTGGAGTCCCTAGACACCCTGGGAATAAGACCCGACAGATTTGGCGCCAAAAAAAAAAATCGCACGCGGAGGGAGGCTGGGCCTGAGGGTCGGGTGGGCGGGGCTGTGTGGAGGGCGGGGCCTCGTGCGCGGCGCTACGCCGGCTCTGGAGCGAAGGGGGCAGGACCTTAAGGAGGCGGGAAAACTCTATTGTTTGGTACTGCGGCTGCTGGAGTAACTGAATTTAACGCGCCGCTGCGCGGTGAACCTGTTCGTGCTGCCGCCTTGCTCATATTGTGCCTTCCTCACAGCATAGTTATCAGGACCTCCTCTGAGAAAGCTCCTGATTATGCGGGAGATGATCATATTTCGACTTTGGGCAGGAGACAGGCTCCTTCAGGGATGCGTAGTCGGATTGCCAGCTTTCGCGCTCGGCGCTACCCAGTGCAGCTCCTTTCAGTTTTCACCTGTTGATAGTAAATCGGTAGTATGGAAGTAGTATATTAGAAGTGCTGAAAGGAAAAAAGGTACAGTTGTTTTAAAAGCGGTACAGTGCTGTTCAGGCATAAGCTATTTTTGAATAATGAACAGAAACGCCATTATTTCTAGGAAATAGTGCTGTTTTCCCGATAGTGGAGCTGAGTTTTCAATTCTTAAACTTTAGGGGCCTGGATCTTTTTATTTTACGGACGTTAGAACTTAGTCGTCTATCCTGTAAAAGAAGATTGTCGTTTTTCTATTGGTTTGCAACTTGGTCGACTTTTATTTTTTTGAAGCGAAAAAAAACACAACCCACATTGTCTTCAAACTTAACTGTATAGCCCAAGTTGATCTCTGACTTCCCTGGGATCCTTTTGCTTAAACCTCAGGAGTTCTAGAATTATTATCACCACCTGCAGTTCAGTTGACTTTCAATTTAGTAGGTTGGTGGCAGAGATTTTCTTGTCGCTGCCTTTCTTAGTAGGTCCACGAAAAGCAGTGGTTCTCAAGCTACCTTCAGAATCGCTTGGGAACTACCGTTTATTTTTGTATATTATTTTGTTTATTTACTTTTTTTTTTTTTTTGTCTTTTTGAGACAGGGTCTCACTATACAGTTCAGGCTGGCCTTGAGCTCACTTTTGTAGCCCAGGCTCGTCTTGAGCTCGCACCGATCCTCCGGCCTCAGCCTCTCAAGTGCTGGGATTACAGGTGTGCGCCACCATGCCCGACAATTTACTGTTTTGTTTTGTTTTTTGATAGGTTCTTAACGTAGTGCAGGATGATCTCAAACTTGTAATTTTCCTGCCTCAGCCTCCTTTTTTATTTATGTTATGGCTGGCTCAGGCTCAGCCTGCCCTGGGGGTGGGTCTGGCACAGCCTGTGATTCGAGGAATGGAACCGTGCGTTTTCCCTAGGATCCCTGGCACCATGTGCTGCGCCAGCCCCACCCCCAGGGCAGGCTGAACCGGCCATAACATAAAAGTTTTTTAAAAAATGGACCCACGGACTGGCACACTTGTTTAATGGTCTGCTCAGGCAAATGCAGTCAGGCGTAGGGGGTCTGAGTTCAAACCCCAGCTCTACAAAAAAAAAAAGGTCTTCCCAACTTAGGGGTAGCGAGATACCTCAGTGGTCTAAAGCACCTGCTTAGGTACCTGCGGTTTGACCCCTGATCCCCAGCACCACGTGCTGCGCCAGCCCCACCCCCAAGGTAGGTTGAGCTAGCCATAACAAAGTTTTAAGGAAAAAAGGGCAGTTTAGACCGCTGAGCTAAGTTTGGTGTTTTTTTTTTTGTTGTTGTTGTTGTAGCAGAGATTGAATTCAGGATCCTGCGCTTGCAGGCACTTACTCTATTGAGCTATCTCCCTGGCCCCTGGGGCAACCTCCTGAGTGCTGGCTGGCATTGGCCACCATGCTCACCTGTTTATAAGAAGAATTTTTGTGGGGAGTGGTGGTACTCACCTGATCCAAGCACTCAGAGGCCGAGACAGGAAGATCAGTGCAAGTTGTAAGCTAGCCTGAGCTATTTTTTGTCTTTTTTTGAGACAAGGTCTTGCTATTCAGTTCAGGCTGGCCTTGAGCTCACTTTTGTAGCCCAGCCTGGTCTCAAACTTGCATCGATCCTCCTTCCTCAGCCTCTCAGGTGCTGGGATTACAGGCATGCACCACCACACCCAGCTCACCCTGGCCTATTTTTGTAGGAAGACCTTGCCTTAAATAGCAAAGAATCACCTCTCCAGTACTAAAAAGGAGTCTTTTTTTTTTTTTTTTTTTAATAGGTAAAAGTATGATGTCTGTAATATTTATAAGAGATTTGTATATGTGCCTTAAGAAAAAAATTCAAGTTTTTTCACCATAAATTCAAACTAAAAATGGACAGTTGTATGTGTTTAGGATTTTTGTTTGTTTTGAGACAAGCAGGCCAGCCTTGGACACAATAGTTAGCTCAGATTGGCTTGGTGCTGGTGGTGAGGGCCCACCCTCCAGCTTCCAAGTGCTGGATTTATAGGAGTGTGCCACCTTGTCCGGTCGTGGTAGTTTTTGGGTACATTTATTTTTTTATTTTATTTTATTTGTTTGTTTGTTTGCTGTGTTTGTTTATTTTGTGGCTGGCCCAGCCTGCCCTGGTGGTGGGGCTGGCACAGCATCTGGTGCCAGGGATCGAACCACAGTCCCTGCAGTTGCCTGAGCTTTCCTAAGCAGGCGCTTTAGACCACTGAACCATCTCGCCGGCCCCTTGGGTACATTTATTTGTTCTGTTTTGTTTCGTGCTTTTTTCAGAATCGGGGCTTGAACTCAGGACCTTGCCCTTGCCAGGCAAGTGCTTACTCTACTGAGCTATCTCTCCGGGTACTTTTATTTGATATACACAAATACAGTGTAAAGTAATGTCTTAGTTACTTTACTTGTTGGTGGGACAAATACCCGACACTCAAAATGAAGGAAGAAAAGGTTTATTGAGCTCACAGTTGCTGGAGGTTTTCAGTCCATATTCGGCTGGCCCAAGGCTGAGTGGAACAGGGCAGAGAGCATCCAGTTTATGGCAGCGGAACAGCAACAGTCAGAGGCCACAGACCAACCAGGGCGCAGAGAGCAACAACCTACGGCTGTCTCTCTTTATATTACATTCAGGCTCTCTGCCCTTATCCTATCCACCTTAGGCCACACCAATACTCAGACCGATAACCCCATCAGTACTAAAACACATAATCCCAGTGGATCATGACTCATGTCTCAAACTTTAGAAGTCTCTGCCCTATGATTGCATGAGGCTTTGGGGGGACAACTAGACATAAACTATAACAAGTAGTGTTTAATTTTATCTGTAGATGAAAGAACTCATGATGCAGATGGAGAAATTGACAGTCGTTGAGTCCCCTATTGTAGTTTTTTTTTTTAAATTTATTTTTATTATTATTTTTTTTAAATTTTATTTATTTATTTGCTTGTTGTGTTTGTTTCTTTATTTATTCATTTTGTGGCTGGCTCAGCCTGCCCTGGTGGTGGCGCTGGCGCAGCATGTGGTGCCGGGGATCGAACTGCATTTCCCGCAGTTGCCTGAGCCCTCCTAAGCAGGCGCTTTAGAACACTGAACCATCTCGCCGGCCCTAATTTTATTTATTTGTTTGCTCGTTGTGTTTGTTTGTTTATTTATTTTGTGGCTAGCTCAGCCTGCCCTGGTGGTGGGGGCTGGTGCAGCATGTGGTGCCGGGGATCTAACTGCAGTCCCTGCAGTTGCCTGAGCTTTCCTAAGCAGGCGCTTTAGACCACTGAACCATCTCGCCGGCCCGCCTATTGTAGTTTTTCATTCCTTCATTACGTTCCAGAAACTTAATTGGCAAAAATTGCCTGGCCATCTAATGAGTCTAAGAGGACAATAAAAGAAGAACATATCAGTTAAGTACTGGTGAATTAATTGGTGGGAGTTATTTAGAGGTAAAGCTTCTAAGGTCTTAAAAGGAAGCTAAAGAAAAATTTAAGTTTTAAATAAGAATGGACAGGCCAGCTAGGGCCGAGGTGGTGCACACTTGTAGTCTCAGCACTTGGGAGGCTGAGGCAGGATTACCATAACAATTATAGCCATTAAAAGAATAAAAATGGATAAAACTTACAAACCTGTAAAGATAACAGTTGGGTGAGAAATCTTAATTCAGACTAGGTTGTTAACTTCTTTCAGGAATTGAACTCAGGACCTTGTGCTTGTCAGGCAGGTGCTTAAGCTGCTGAGCTATATTATATTACCCCAGGTTGATTGATTTTGATACTATTTCAGTTATGTAAGTAATCTTATTAGATCAGATCTTTTTTTTTTTTTTTTTTTTCCCCTTCCTTCAGTACTGAGGATGGTACCCAGGGTCTGTGTACTGTGTTATCTCCTGTCCCCCAGATTCTCCTCCCTCAGCTTCTCAAGTGCTGGGATTATAGGCATGTACCACTATGCCCAGCAATTATGTTGCTTAAGATTGAAATAACTTGTGAATCAGCTTCATGGAATTATGATGAATGATACTAAAGTTGGAATATATTTGTGTGAAGTTTTGTTTTTAATTTTAGGGAAGTGTCTATATAGGATGTTATCTCACTACTAAATCAGACTTGTAGTAATCCTCTTGTTTACAGCTCCCAAGAGCTGGGATTACAGGTGTGTGTCATCACACCCAGTTTCAATTGTGGTCTCCTCTGCACCCTGGAGATGGGGCCAGATCAAAGGCAATGCCAGTCCCAGGTATCAAACCCAACCACTGTGCCTGCTTCCAGGCATTTTAATCCATTGAGCTATTTGGCCAGCCCTTGTATGAAGTGTTTATTGGAGCATTGTGTCATGGGTGGAGGACAATGTATTATTAAAAAATATGTAAATGAGAAGACCTCACTGAGACTTGCATGAAACATGATTTTGCGGGGGGTGGGGTGGGGTGGGGGGAGAGTTCACTGTGTAGTTTAGCCTACACTTGAGCTGTGTGTAGTTCAAGCTGGCCTTACTTGTGGAATCCTCCTGCCTCAGCTTCTTGAATACTGGGATTACAGGTGTACACCCAGCTGGTTTCTACATTTTATTCTATGGCATTGAATGTGTGTGTGTGTGTGTGTGTGTGTGTGTATGTATTTTTGCAGCACTGGGGATTGAACTCCAGATCTTGGCTTGCCAGGCAGGCACTTTCACCACTTAGCTATCTCCCTGGCCAGTATTTATTTATTTTTGCAGTACTGGGGATTGAACTCAGGACCCTGCACTTGCTAGGCAGGTGCTTATTCTACTGAGCTATCTCCCTGGCCCTTACATTTTATTTTATATTAGCAATGTGTGGGAGTTCCTGTTTCTCTTTACACCTTGATCTTTGGTGTTTTTTTCTCCTCTTCAATATTGAGCATTGAACCCAGCACCTTTACTCTGGGCCACAGCTCTATTCCCTGCTTTATATTTTGAGGCTGTTTTTTAGTTTTTTGAGGTAGGGTCCTGCTCTGTAGTTCAGGCTTACTTTGAACTCACGTGTAGTCCAGGCTGACCCTAACTCATGGCAGTCCTGGCTTAGCCACTCAGTGAAAGGATTACTGGTATGTGCCACCATGCCCAGTTATTTTGTATTTTTTTTTTAAATTTTATTTATTTATTTATTTGTTTGCTTGTTGTGTTTGTTTGTTTATTTATTTTGTGGCTGGCTCAGCCTGCCCTGGTGGTGGCGCTGGCGCAGCATGTGGTGCTGGGGATCGAACTGCAGTCCCTGCAGTTGCCTGAGCCTTCCTACGCAGGCGCTTTAGACCACTGAACCATCTCGCCGGCCCCTATTTTGTATTTTTAACGCTGGGCTGGACTTGAAATCCTTATGTCTTTAGTCTCTCAGGATGCTAGGATAGCAGGCATGTGCTTCCCAGCTCATCTTTTGAGTATTTCCTGAGCAAAAGCTTTCCCATTTTAAGTTTATTTTTCTTAAGAATGAGGAATCTGTATACCTGTGTTTGAGTTTATTTGCTTTGGTTTGCTCTTGTCTTCTTTTTTTTTTTTTTAATATTTATTTATTTGTTTGCTTGTTGTGTTTCTTTCTTTATTTTGTGGCTGGCTCAGCCTGCCCTGATGGTGGGGCTGGTGCAACATGTGGTGCCGGGGATCGAACAGTAGTCCCTGCAGTTGCCTGAGCTTTCCCAAGCAGGCGCTTTAGACCACTGAACCATCTCGCCAGCCCAATTTGCTTTTGTCTTTTTGAGACAAAGTCTCACTACAGTTCAGGCTGGCTTTTCTTTTTTTCCTTTTTTTCTTTTTCTTTTTCTTTTCTTTTTTTCTTTTTTTTTTTTTTTTACTGTAGTTAGTACAGGGTCTCACTACATAGATCAGACTTGTAGTGATCCTCCTGTTTTCAACCTCCCAAGTGCTGGGATTACAGGTGTCCACCACCATTCCCAGTCTCAATCACCTTCCCAGTGCGCCCTGGGGGCAGGGCCTATTGGCAGGCCCTGTTCAGGTTGCCTTTGAGATTCGTTGTACAGGATGGCCTAGAATTTGGAGCCATCCTCCATTCTCAGCCTCCTGAATGCTGGGGTTATGGGGGTGTGTGCACCACCATGCCTGACTGTACTTCATTTTCTTTTTTCTTTTGTACAGGATCTTGCTAGGCAACTCAGACTCATAGTGATCCTTCTGATTTCTGCCTCCCTAGTGCCGGGATTAAAGGCATGTGCCACCACATTGCTAGCTCAATGCATGCTGCACAGCTTGTGGTGCCAGATGCCAGGGATTGAACTCTGGCCCCTGCGCTTACCTAAGCAAGCGCTTAGTCAGCTGAACTAAATTTCCGGCCTTTGTGCTTTATTTTCTAGGAATTTATTTATGTCTGTTTGCCCACTAGGCTTTTCCCCCTCCTGTTGATTGTTAAAATACTGTGCATTGAACTGGGGTTGCAGCTCATTGGTAGAGCACTTGCCTAACATTAGTAAGGTCTTAGGTTTGATTCCCTAGTACTGCCATCTATTTCTTTGAGTATTTACTAAGCAGCCTTTTGTGGAATGAATTAGATGGAATAGAATTTATCAATCTTGTATGATAGTCCCCTTTGGCTGTGTAGACAGCAGGAAATAAGCCCTGTACCCTTGCATCATGGATTGCCAGCCACATAAGGCCTAGCCAGTCTTCATACCTCCAGTTACCTCTTTGAGCTTGACCTCCTGTCCAGATATACAAGGGCATTAGAGATTCTCCTATGAGGGTGAACCCTACTACACATTAGAGAGATCACAGAGTGTGTGATTCTTATGAGAATCTATTTTAGCTGGGCGTGGTGGTGTATGCCTGTGATCCCAGCATTTGGGAGGCTGAGGCAGGAGGATCAGTGTGAGTTGGAGACCAGCCTGGGCTACAGAAGTGAGCTCAAGGCCAGCCTGAACTGCATAAGAGATTCTATCTCAAAAAGACTCCCCCCCCCAAAAAAAAAAAAAAAATCTGTTGACTGGTAATTTGAGGTGGGACTGAGGCAGGGATAATGCTGGGGAACACTACAAATAAAGTTTTGTTGGTTTTGTTTTTGAGACTGTTTCACTCTGTACTTAGGCTAGTCTTAAACTCATTGTGTAACCCAGATTGGCCATGAACTCCAAGGGATCTTTTTTTTTTCTAGGTGATTTTTCTGCCTCTTTTTGAGTGCTGGGTATGCACTGTCACACCCAGCAAAATTAATAATAGTGTAGAGGTTTGACTGCGCAGAGACAATAATAAATTAGTTATTTGCAGACTCATCAAGAACCAGGACCACGCTTGCCTGGCAGGTGCAGGGTCCTGAGTTCAATCCCTGGCATAGCACAAAAAAAAAAAAAAACCAGGACCACTGTTCCCTCTTGCATGGTGGCCCATCCTCATGCTGTAGCCAGTGATAAGCAGAGCTTTCAGTAGTAAAAATAGCCCACTATAGCACAGATGCCATAAGTTTGGTACAGTTCTACTTTTTTTACTTTCATGTGGCTGAAACTTACTCTGCAGAGCCTGTTTATTTTCCTACCTTTAATAAAATTTGGCCATTGTTTAAAAAAAGCGAAAGAAAAAAGACCTTGGGACTGAGTGGTAAGTGACAAACTGAATCTGGTGGCAGGCTTTATACTGGTGGTGTGAGGTTGTGTA
>PVKN010041275.1:0-10581 GCA_004027915.1 Capromys pilorides
CATCTCCTTTCTCTCTATACACAAGAAAGCTGCATTTGAATGATAGTCTGAACAAATAAATAAATAATAATTTTATTTTAACCGGGGCTTTGGAATTAACTTTACACTTTCTGTTTTTAATGAAAATCTATTTAATTTCAATTTGTTACTTTTAGCAACCTATCAACTATCTGATCTTTAAAAATGTTTGTGTTTGGATAGTAATATAAAGAATAATAGGTGTTGCCTTTGTTGATTTTCCACCTTATTACAGAATAGAACTTAAATTAGGATATGTACTTACAGTGTATAGGAAAAAGTAGGATCAATCATTTGTATGAACTTATAATGTTAATGTATATGCTAATTACTTAATACGTCTGATATAAAACATGAATTATTTAAAAAGATAGTAATTATTTTTCTTTCACTATGTGCATTGTTTCTTTCAACTGGAGTTCATTACGTTATTCATGCATGCTTATGAGAATAATTCCTTAACAGGTAAAATTTGATAATTCAGAAAAAAGATGATTTATTTGAAAGAGTAAAAGTGCCAAAATAAAAGAAAATGTGTAGGGGCCAGGGATATAGCTCAGCATAAGCACCTGCCTGGCAAGTGCAAGGTCCTAAATTCAATCCCTGGTACCACACACACACACACACACACACACACACACACACACACACAAAGACAATGTGTGGAACCAAGTGCATAAGTATAGTGCCTTCAGTAAGAGCAGTTGCCTGTGCTTGGTAGAAAGAGGAAAGGTAGAGTACAAAGATATTCACGTGCATGTGTAGGTATTGCGTGTGTGTGCTGTGCATGTGTTTTTGGTACACCTAGTGGCAAGAAGGTAGATATGCTTTCCCCTCATCGCTTGGATGTTTTCAATGAAGGAAAAGGCAAGCCACCAGTTGCAGATTCCACTTGCACTCCGTGGGAGTGAATCAGCTGGGAAATCTCAAAAGGATGGCCAAGAAGTGCTGAGAACACTGCTGAAATTTGACTTCACCACAGAAATGTGCCCATAACACCCAGAAGGACTTATTGGTGGAGTATAAATAAATGGCAGGCAGACTTTTAGTGTTAAATGTAAAAAGTTAGTAGAAGTGATTTCTACATTTTCATACAATATTGAAGTAAACGATGGATGCAGAACAACATAAACACTCAGACTGACACCAGGCTTACAAAGACTCTCAGTTGTGATTTGATGATGTGCTTGAGAAAAATGGGGCCAGAAAAGTAATCCACTAAGTAGCCCAGACAACTGACAGAGATAGGAAGTGGCAGAAATGCAAAGCCAAGAAATATAGACAAATGTCTCTAGACATATACTAAATCCATAAAAACAAAATTGATGTTTAGAATGGTTAGCAGCAAGTGAGGATTCTAACAAAACTGATACCATGACATGTTTGCTCTATTTCAGAAGGAGAATATCAGAACAGGCATCAGTAAGTGGCAAGATGAACAATATGGATCTGACCATGTAAAGAAAATGTTACAAAAACAAAGCATAGTAGGATAGGAATGAACAATTACGTGCTCCAGTTAGGTGCTGCTTATCCTATAGATACTTTGTGTAAAACTTTCTAGGCAAGTTCTCTCCCACTGAGCTGCATACACCCACCCCCAAAACAAAACAAATTTATTCTTTAAATAAGTATAAATCTGAAGTCACTAGAGTCACTTTATGGTAGTAAATTCATGCTCAGGAATGACAAGTAATTAGCAAAGATTATGGCTGGTTTATTTTGGGCCTTATTTATAAATAACGTCAGTCTTGAGAAATTTCTCTGGCAAGTGAGAAATAAAATAGAATAGATGGGCTTGTTGCTTTAAATTATTTGATGAACCAAACATAAGTAAAGTATAAAAACTGAATCTGCAGACAATATGAGAAATCCATAAGAATAAATTATATAAGTCATGATTAATGTACATGGTCATGATTATACAAATAGCTACTTTCAGAGAACCAGAAATGGCTTGCCATGTTGTGCCCTAGCTCTCAGGAAGTTTCCAGAAAATTCAATAGAGCATATGCAATTAAATTAGTCTTACTTCCATGACAGGAACGTTAAAGGCATAATACTATTTTCAGAAATGCAGTCCATTGAGATCAAGACAACATTAGTTCTCACTAATCTACTAGAATTCTTTGGGAAGGACAAATAAATGGCCAGACGAGAAGGAACTAGTACATAATTGTTTTTGACAGGAGGAATTTTCAAGATGTTATTAAGCTTCTACAATAGAATCAAATTTTGTTAGCAAGGCAAGCAATGAAGTGCTTTTTTAAAAAAAGCTCTGTAATGTAGGTAGTTGATCCCAGATGTCTAATCCCTGCACCTAACCTTCAACCCATCACAAATGCTAAAGAAAATTTTCAATACCTTATAAAAAATCAGAATCTTTTCATGAAAATTTCATTAGATAGAAATTCCATTTCCCCCAAGATAGTGAAAAATAAATACAGATACATCTTGCAATTGGGTCTAATGATTTCTCATGATGCCTTTACTTGAGGATGTGAGGAAACAAGCAAATGAAAAACTTGAAAATACATGATCTGAAGTTGAGAGAAGATCATAAAGCAGATCCCACCAAAATTCTCCCAGAGTATCCTAGGCAGAAAAGCTCCACAGAAACCCAGTAAGGGGATGGTGTCAGGCGTTGAGGGGGAGGACAGCTGTGTGCTCCCATGGTGTGAGAAGTAAAGCAACCTCAATGCAGAGCCCTGTGGCTGAGGGAGACTGAACCAGACAGAGAAAAAAACCCTTTAGGTCTCAGACTTTTGGACCAAAGTTCACTCCACACACTGTCTTCTATATATGTCTGATTATATTATCATACCTGTTGTCATATAAGCTCTCAAAATGCCACAGCAGCCATCTCTATATGAAAGATATGGGTATAGTTTACACGATAATGCCAATAGAACTGATATATAATATATATTATATATGCTATATAATATTATATGTCTCAAATATATAATTTGAGAAAAAAAGGCAATGCTGAATGCCTGAATTTTTGTTCCAAAATTTAAATTTCCTCTGTTTGTTGTCCTTCCTGGATCATAAAACACAATGACACAATGGACACATTCAGAAATAATTGGAATTATAAAAGGCAACTAAGTGGAAAGGTCATAAATAGTAGGCAATCAGCTTAAAAATAGTATCCCACATGGTCAGAAGTATGATATCATAATCCATGAACAAAATAGAGTTCTAGATCACATACTAACATTTCATAAAACTTACAGTTTATTGATAAAACTAAACTAAAGCCCAGCTGTTACTAATATACGTTTACCAGTTCCATGTTAAGTCTAAGGCATTTGATATTCAGAAAAACAGTGATGTTAAGCTCAAGTACCTATGTTATAGAGTAATTGTATCACTAAGCTTCTCTTCTGGAGGGTTAAGAACATAAGTTTGCAAACCAAAAAAATTAGAGAAAAAGAAGGGCTACAATGATAGGCAATATTTTGGCCCTAGCCCTTCAAGGTCTGTGAGAACTCAGGACACAAGAGAACCTATACTGTAACATCCTATAGCTCAGTGTGTCCCAAGTTTTCTGATCAAGGAGATTATAGGGCCACAGAGGAAAGAGATCAAGATGGATAGTGTGCCTAAGAAGAGTCACCTAGAGAGAAAACATCCCCTCAGACTTTCACAGAAAGCAAATTGGTCATGTAGTGGCCGTGAGTCATCCAGACAGCTGACACCAACAAAAGTTGTATAAAATGCTGTACATGGTTTCAAGGTAAATCCTGAGGGGATTTAACTGACCTTGTAAGATACAAAAGTTACATGTTTTGTCATATAGGTATTGCCTCAACTTGATCTTAACCATCTGGCAGAAAACATGAAAAGTAAAGCCAGATAAGTATGCTGATTTTAGGAATATTTTTGAACAACTAGAAAAGAAAGAGAAAAATACACAAAGCAATGGTTAACTTAAATTGCCCTCAGACCAACATACTATAATTCCCACAAACTATTTGCATTGGCTCTCCCTTAGATATGTGTGTATGACTTCCCTGGTGTGCCAATTTCCTCTATCTATATTTCACACCAACACACCACCAAAGTCCTCTTTCTTCTGTGACCGAGAAGATGAGATTCAGAGACTACAGAGATGAGACTTTGCCTCTTCATCCTTCTGTTTGGCTTCAGTCAGTGGGGAGTGAGAGCAAACCGAGATCAAGGTACAGTAATGATGCCTTAGGCTGCCTCTGCATAGAGTGCAGTTGCTTCTGGCTGGTTTCTTCCCCCGACCCCCATACACCTTTCTGGAGTTTCACATTCACTTCTGTTCTTTTCTCTTGCTTTCTGTTAATATTATGCACCCACAATTTCTATAAGTTGTCCCTTAATTTTTTTTTATTTTGTGTCTTAGATAAGGGTCTACAGGATATCCAGGATCTCACCACTAGATAGGGCTCATAGTGATCTGCCTGTTTACAGCCTCCTAAGAGCTAGGATACAAGCTTGCACCATCATGCCCAGTCTCAATGGTCATCTCAGCATGTCCTGGTGGGTGGGGCCAGCATGGCAGGACCAGGGATCGAACCCCCGGCCTCTGGGTTGCAGGAACTTTAATCTGCTGAGCTATTTGGCTGGCCCCTTATTTAAATTTTATTTCATTTTAAGATATTATCTGTGTTCTACTGGGATCCTGACCAATAACACGTGCATATTATATAACTTACATATGTATATAAAGTTACCCCAAGAGCCAAGAGTCCATTAACTTAATGAATGAACACATTTGATATATTCACATCTAATTTTATTACATGGAGACAGAAATATGAGTGGACCTTTTTCTCTTTCTTGTGCTTTCTTTTTTGGTCTGTAAGTTCACGAAATAAAAGTTTAGGAGATAAAATGTTCTTTGGCTTAGCAAAGAAATTCTTGCTTTACTTAAAAATTTTATTTTCAAGTTCTAATCCATTTACTAGTCGAATAGACTGAAAGTGTATTCCCTTCACCCCAGAAAATAATGCACCATAAAACAGCAGCATCTTAGTCATGTTTTCCAACTGATAGAAAACCAACTTTTAGAATATTTGCGTCTGCACCTGAAAACCTCCATTCTTCACAATTCATCAAGGTACCTAGACATTGCCATTCACCTGGAGTGCTTACCTTAATCCTCCCCACTGCTAATGTTCCAAATGGTCACATAAGCAGAGCAGAAAGGAAGTGGAATACAAATTGGGCCCTTATCTCTTAGTTTAATGCCGCATACCTTCTGCTGGGAGCCAATGAGGGAGTCAGAGCCTTGCATTCTTCCATCAAATAACACCTTAACTCTTCACAGAGTTCCATACATTTCTAAAACTTCCATACATTTCTCAATGTCAGATTTGAAACTTGGTCTTTTTTCCAGAAAAGGTCTCTTTTCTACATCTCTAGCTGGCATTTAAGAACCTCAAAGTCTGCTATAGCTGTAATGTAAAAGCTTTTTCCTACAAAATGTAAAATGCCAAAGTGATATTTACAGAACCATAAATATCTTTTTCATTGAATTTAGCTATCATATATAAGGGCAAGAAGTCACTCCTTAGAAGTATGAGGAAAGTTAGACCAAAGTCAAATGGGTAAAGTGAGTCATGGTTCACTCTCACTACTGCAGATGTCTCTATTGTGGTAAGTCAGGTAGGACACAGGGGTGTCATGGAAAGACCTAAAGAGCTGCTGTTGCTTTAACACATGGAAACCTGGCCTGAAAACTGAAGCTTAGCACAATTTTGTAAATTTAAAAATGAGCACCATTGCCTACTTAGGTAATTCCAGGAACACAGGAAGCTGAGGCAGGAAGACCACTTGAGCACAAGTATTCAAAGTAATCTAGGTGAAACAGCAAAACTGACTTAACACTAACAAAATGTAATTGAAAATGTGATTAGTTGGAAGACTTATCTGAGCATCCCCATTTGCTAATAGGTGTAGCTCTGTCACACACAGATCATGAGGAGATGCTGTCTGTCTCCATAGAAACCTCATTTAATGCTGCCTCTCTTCTCCCTCACAGTTTAATAAAAGAAGTAGACATGTTGTGCACAAATAAATTAGATAGACCATACTGTCTTCCATGAAAGTTTTATAAATTCCTATGAGATGGGCTAGCATGCCAGGTAATATATCCAGAGCCACATAATAGGGGAGGAAAGGCTGGAGGCAGAATTAGACAACACAGATTTGTATCAGAGTAAACACAATAATGCAAGGCATCTATGTAATAAGTCACATTTAGTACATTTCAGTAATCATAATATAATAATTTCCCCCCAAACAATATGAAAATGGTGAAATATTATCAGAGTCCCCATTTTACAGATCTAAGAAAACTGGGAACCTTAAGTATCCTGCTCATAGAGGTGTACAGGGGAGCTCCAGGCTGCCTGGGTACAGAATATCTACTACCTATGACTTATTGAACTTTAGTGAAGCATTTCAGATTCAGCATCCTTGGAAGATGATCTTTATGTTAGGCATGTTCAAGAGTGTATGCTCCAGATTGCCTTCTGTTTTGCAAACCATTTTGTTCAGCAGGCCACAAAAGGTTACAACAATATCTTAAAATGGCATCTATCAAACATAAGTGTGTTACTAATTAATTAACTCATTAGTAATATAAATGCCTATCCTCTATTATGCACACACTTTGCAGCCTAAAAATCTACCTATGCAGCTCAAATTATTTTCTTTATAATATTCCAGGCTTTACAACGAAGTAGTAGAAATTATGTTGCCTTCACTTTGTTAAACATTTCCATTCAGGATTTCCATTATGAGATTAAACTGGAAAATGAATTAACCAACCTAATATTGTTGGCTCTTTCTCTTGATTAGACACTAGCTTTCTTAAGATACAAAAATACTTTCAACAAGTATAGCTTTATTGAACACCAGAAAGAATAAACTGTTTTCATTATATTGACCTTTAGCCCCTTATTCTGCATTGGGCAGGCTGTTGATTACTGTTCTGTAGAAGAACAGAACCAGTGGGAGGTGTTTATATGAGAGGATTCATTAGCTATTTCATGTAGACCAGAGTTCTGCTAGTTCCCCACCTCAGTCTGTGAGCTAAAGCACTGGGGAGACCAGCAGTCCCTCAATACATGGAGCAGCACAAAAGGCTGAAGGCCTAAAGGAGCTGCTGGCATTTTTTTCAAAGGTTGAAACTCTGGAGTCTGATATTCATGAAGAATGGCAAAGACTCCACACTCACTGGAAGATTGTTTATGTGGCAGAGTGAGGCTATGTCTTCTCCTTCCCCCTTCTTCCATCAAGGGGTGTGTGTGTGTATATGTGTGTATGTGTGTGTGTGTGTGTGTGTGTGTGTGTGTGTGTGTGATGCTGAGCCCTTGCACTGAGATACATCCCCACCTTGTGTATATGTCTTTCTAAAAAACAGGACTTTGCCAAGTCACTATATAATTCAGGCTGAGTTCAAACATGGAATTCTCCTGCCTCAGCCACCTAGAGTGTTGTATTTACAGGTGATTCACTACATCTCCCAATTAACTCCTGTCATTCTGTTCTATCACAGTGTACCACCCACATGTAGTGCAGGCCCGCAGTGCAGTACCTCATAGCAGTTCACTTCCTGTCATTCCTCTCTGGAAATGACCTCAGCGACAAAGCCAGAAGTTTCTTTACCAATGTTTTAGGCATCTCTCAGTCCAATCACGTTGATAACCAAGTGGTTATGTTTCTATTCTTAAATTTTCCAAGAAGTATACGCTCCTCAAAATCCGATGAATACTAGTCAGTATACTCTACAATAATCATATCTACACTGTAAGCAAAAGCATAGCATAAAAGACATATTCAGGGGCACTAGTCAGAAAAAAGTTCATATAGTTTTATTAACATCAAGTAAAATAGACTTTAGGGCAAAAATGACTTCAAGAGATATTGATCACTATATAAAAATAATAATTTCAAATCAACAACTATACCCATTCTAAACATGTATAGTCTTAGTAACAGCTACCAAATTAAAAAAAAAATCAGCCATTAAAGGTGGCAATTGTTAATATAACTGTCTTAATAGCTGAGGAATTATGTCAACCAAAGAGGAAAGGGATAGGAGGAAGTTTACTTACATCAGTGTGATTGAATTTTAGAAGCAGAGCAATAACTAAAAAGTATATTACACGGAAATAGATCAGTGATTATATAAGACCTCACACTAAAGGGCAGAATGGAGGGTTTTTCCCAATGGGAGAGGGTTTTCTGGGGGCAGGGATCATTTAACCGGATCCAAAAGTCATTGTGTTGATGCCTGTGCAATCTGTGACTGTACTAAAAACAGTAGAATTTTATGCTTTTAATGGCTTGATTTTAGACATGTAAATTATATCTCAATAAAACAGTTTCAAAAATACTTAAGAAGATTAGCCAGTGTATATTAATTCTACGCATTTTAAAAAATATGTTGCAGTAAAAATAGGCGTAAGTGCAAAGCAGAAATCCTGCTGCCTCTGATCTGCAGCTGAGACTCAGGCAACGCAGAAAATGGCTGCGGGAGCAGCAGAGAAGGGGGCGTAGAGACCACACACGCTAAAATTATCATAAGGCTCTATTAGTTTAGTCGGGTGATTCTGTGACCTATCATTTACTTTAAAACATTGTGTATGTTATGTTCTTCCACGTGTATACATTGTATCACGATTTGAAACGTGGATACTGGTTTCAAGCCAATTCCAGTTATTTGCCCACTAAATTTGAAGCTAAATATGGTTCATGTGCCCTTCACACATTGTTTCACTTTATACTCACAAGTAATTTAGTTCGGGGCTCAAATATTAACATCTCCCCTTACAAATGAGGAAATAGAACAAATGTCTACTTGAGTTGACTTGTGTACAGTCACTGAGAGCACCTGTAAATTTTTGTTGGAGGCAAAACTAACACATCTTCAGATTTTAGTTCAGTGTATTTTTCAATACAGCTGACTCTTGCTTCATTGTTCTTGTCTTTTATCTTTCCCCTTGGTAGAGAAAATAAAAATGATTAACAAAAACATACCGCTGCTCACTGAGTCGATATTGTCAGCTATAGTCTTAATTCTCATTATATCCTTTTATCCTTAAACAACTGCAAAATGGTGTTCATCTCCTGATTTCATAGAAGAGAAAATGGGTAAAAAGCATATTTTACCCACTTGAGCTTATGAACATAATAACTAACAGACAAGATTCTAAGGCACAGAGTTTTTAGCACATCAAGGCCAGTATCTCCGGTCAGTGTAGTTTATATAGAAATATTGCTTCAGTTAAGGAGAGGATAAGAAAAGTTATATAACTGCTATAAATACACATTCTGTGTAGGCAATTGACCCTAATTAATACATTAAAACTGATATGTTAGAAGATCTGTTTGCCTTTATAAAAATCAGTGAGCCACTATAAGGAACACTAACTACATCCATTCCTGGACGCAGGAGTCCCTATATCATTAATATTCCTGGTCTTCTTTAACAGTGAAATTTCATCACTTGTAATAGGGGTAAACAACTATTATCCCCTCTTGGTGCTTAAATAACTCATTTTAAGTTGTAGTTAATTAATGTCTTCAAAGAAATGACATGAGGATGAATATGTGGTAGGGAAGCTGGTAGGGGACAGCTTTTGGGACAAGAGATCATCAAGGTGAATCCAGGCTTGCATACACCACCAAATTTAGAACACACAGACCTTCTGAAAAATTTTTCGATTGTGAGCTAAGCAAGAATACCTTCCAACATACAGGTGCTTCAAATGGGATATTTGATTTCTTGGGATTTATAATTACAACACGAGAATGTGCTGCCTGTCCTGAGAGATAGTCACTATTAATCCTATGAAATTGCTGAATATCATGCCTAAATTTAGGTAAATCAAATTTAAACATTTAGGATTTGAATAATTTTTAATTACCTTTTTTCTTTCTTTCTTTTTTTTTTTTTATTTTAGGAAAGAGTCTACAGGGTGTTCAGGGTCTCACTACTAGATCCGACTCGTAGTGATCTGCCGGTTTACAGCCTCCCAAGAGCTGGGATTACAGGCATGTGCCACCATACCCATTCTTAATTGCCATCTCAGCACACACCGGGGATGAGGCCAGCACAGCAGGCCTGGGGATCAAACCCCCATTCCTGCACCTGCTTGCAGTGCTTTAATCTGCTGAGCTATTTGGCCGGCCCTTACTTTTTTCAATGTGTGAGATTCACCAATACATCTGCAACTACATTGGTAAATTTCAACCCTACATGGGGTAGCAAAGGATCCTCTGCAGCCCTTCCATCCTCCTGTAACCATGAGGAGGATCAGCAGGTCCTATCCATCTTGAGAGTAGAGAGATACGCAGCATTCTGTGACACATGAGTAGTGATCCATCAATGAAAGATCAAGACTTATACTTTACAGATTTTCTGTGAAGATTTATATATCTTCAGAAGCACCCAAATTATTAATCATTCTGACATAGTGAAATGGTAAAGAAAATACTTCACTATATAAAAATCATAGAATTACATGTTTAAAAAACTGTACATGAAATTTTAGAATATTGTGGACTATAGATTAA
>PVKN010041276.1:0-10586 GCA_004027915.1 Capromys pilorides
GAGAACCTTCCATGGTCTCTTGCTCTCTATCTGCAAAAGATCTAGGACATTCCACTTGCTGGGCAGAGGTGTACTTTGTCTTACTAGACTCGGGTTGTCGGGGAAGTGACAGTGTGGGATGCAGACCAGTTTCGAGCTCCGTTCCTAGAGGCAGGTGTGCTCTGTGCTGTCTTTCGAACAGTGGAATTTCTGCCTGGGGGTTGTGAGGCTATTAGTGAATCTATTTACAACTATGGGTGCACTTCATGGGTGTGGTGTGGTCATGTTAGGAAAAAGAGAGAAGAGCAACCCTCTCTAGCCTCTATAGCATAAGGCAGAGCCACACAGGATGCTGGTGTGCAAGGAGAGGGAAGGATAAGTGAGAAGCAGGGCGTGCGCCTGCTTAGCGCTCCCGGATGTGCATGACCTGACTGCATGGAACTGTTAGGCACCTAGTCAAACTGTGGTAGACCAGAAGGATGGGGTGGGGGTTCTGAAACAGCATGCACTGCTGGACTATTACAGCAGGACTTAAAAGTGCAGCACATTTAGAATCACCTATTAGTTCTCAGATTGAAACCGACCCCCTGGAACATAGTGACATCAGAGCGCTGCATGTTGTGCGCATTCCTTCTAATACCTGGGCATCTGGCTGTCTGACTTCAGAGCAAGGTGTGCTCCAGTCCTGGTTCCCAGAACCGACAGCCCTGTGATATTGGCAAGAAAAAGGTTTTTTTTTTTTTTTAATAGACCCGTCTGTCTTGAGCCAGGACCTGGTTTAACCAAAATCTTATCTTTTCCAAACTCTTTTTAGTGAATTCTTTCCTTGATCAAATCCCCTTAGGAAAAACTGACCATCGGCAAGGAGCAGAAAGGCATTTTTTAAGTCCAAAGTAACTTCGAGGTAAAAATGATGATAAGGACCATAATTATCCTAGCTCCCTTTGCTCACAAAAAGTGTATTCAGACTTGCACTCAGTGCTGCTGGCCTTTTGGCTCGGACCGCCTTCTCACCTGACGACATAACTCCTCCTCTGTCTACCTCCGGATAAATAGGACGGATTTCTCTGCTCACACTACCTGTTGCTTCCATCCTTTCCTCAAGGCATAGAGAACCCAGGGCCAAGGCATCAAGTTGCCGTTTCTCTCCGTATCAGGCCCGGGCTCTGGGGCTCTGGGGCTCCTGAGCTCCTGGGCTTCGCGGGCTTCCCGGACCTCCTGGACCTCCTGGACCTCCTGGACCTCACAAGTTTCTTGGGAGCAGCTTTCCGGTGCTGATTTGGGTCACTGGCACATGGAGTGGTAAGATTAGATGCCCACCCGCATCCATTCTCTCCTCTCTCTGTCTCTCTCTCTCTCTCTCTCTCTCTCTCTCTCTCTCTCTCTCTGTCTCTCTCTCTGGTTAACATTATAAACCGTCCTTTTCTTGTCCTTATGATAGGTAGTGGTAGCCAACGGACAGGGAGCTGTTCTGCTGCACGTGAAGTGGCATTCTCCAGGTAAGATAATTTATGCTCAGTACGCTGTCTCAGGATGTTCCATTTGTATTTATCAGAAACTATTCCTAGGCTTTCACATTTTCCTTTTGTTCTTTCTGACAATTTGTGGGATGTGTTTTTAAAAACGAATGAATTTATTAATTGATTTGGATACAGAGTCTTTCTATGCAGTTCAGACTTGCAATAATCCTCCTGTCTCAGCCTCCCCAGTGCTGGCATTATAGGCATGCACCACCTCACCCATTTTCAGGGCCAGCACAGTGTGACTGGGTTTTTGGGGGCAGCACACATTAGGGGCTGGGGATTGAACCTGGGTCCTTGTCCTTGCCAGACAGGCACTTAGACCTCCAAGCTCTATTCTCTCTCTCTCTCTCTCTCTTTCTCTCTCTCTCTCTTTCTCTCTTTCTCTCTTTCTCTCTTTCTCTCTCTCTCTCTGGCTAACATTACAAACCTTCCTTTTCTTGTCCTTATGATAGGCGGTGGCAGCCAGTGGACAGGGAGCTGTTCTGGTGCAAGTGAAGCTGCATTCTTCAGGTAAGGTAACTTATACTCGGTCTAAGTGCTCCAAAACCAGAAGTACTTTTTTTATATAAAAAACTGAGTAGTCAATAATTTTGCTAATCTTTCTTTGATGATTCCACTTTCTGAATGTTTTCCTCCTATAGAAAGCATTAAGTCTATTTTATGCATCCATGAATGCAAAGACTACTTCAATGTTTTCATATATGCCAGGTTACCTTATGCTTTGTAAAATTAGTGTTCGCTCCTTGTCTTTACAGATAATTGATAAGCTATGAAGTCAGTTTGGTGAATATATGGTATGCATGGTGAAGTGGTTTGTTCTCCAAGTGAAGCTCAGTTATTGTGTTTTCCTTTTAATGCCGTGTAGCTTTTCGTTTTCATTTTCTAAATTAAAACCGCCACAGTCAGGCCTGTGTGCAGTGCAGGCTCTCTGGAATATGTAAATGGGTTCTGGGTTCATGTGGGGCAGCGGGTTTGCAGAACTTTTCCCTTGCAGCAGGAGGTCCCTCAGGTCCTGAGAGGCGTTGACTCAGGAGTGCCAGGGGGTGGAGCTAACGTTTACACGGCTCAGGGCAGCCCTTCCGTGCGCAGCCCTCCAACATGTCTGGATCTGATAAGCTATTTAGAAAACTAAAATGGCAGAGAAGCCTGTGGATAATGCTTATAGAATGCTAGTATTGCAGTTGGTATAAAACAATGTGACAACAAATAAAGAGTGTGATAAACTGCAGAAGCAATGTACATATTTCCACACACTTGAGTATTTAACATGGTAAAATGGAGTAAACAATTACAGCATAGTTTTCCTTTTGGCCAATAGTGCAACCCCAAAATGTGCCAACCGGAAAACAACCCCAGCTCGTACCCACCACCCCAGCTAAGCCAATGTATTGCAGACTGATCCAGCTCCCCTTTAAAGTGCCAGATGGTTCACTTTTCTCATATTTTTCCAAAAGGCAGTGGAAGAATAGGGATCATAGGTATTGCCCCAAGCCCTCCTCCAAGGACCTCTAGAGCATTTCTTCTCATTAAGACATTTTGGGAGGTTCTACTAGGCCCATAATTGCCCCATTTCAGAAATCTCTGTATTTCTTTCCTTTCCAACAGCTCTCAACATTCCAGAGACAGCCGGTGGGATTCATCCTTCTTGAGCCGAACACCAGAAGGGAGAAGATCTTCCGGAGATTCTACCATCTGGGCATTGTGGACTCACTGGAAGAACCTGCTGAAGCACTCTTCAGTTAAGTGAGCACTCGGTGTGCCCACCCTCCCTTGCAACAGAGAGCTACCTGCACTGTGGGCATTGTTCTCACTGTGACTTTTCTTCCACTCCTGAACTCTGTTGCTTGTAGGTGGCGCAGCCTCCGCTGCTGGTGCCCACCAAGTACATTGTAAAACTGAGGAATTCATCTGCTAACTCCTCCTTAACAATGTTTTACTTTTTACTCCTGCTGGGCTTTTTGTCCCAAAGTGTTCACACTGAAGTAGAACCCAATTCCTTTCTTGACTGGGCCAAGCAATATGCCCAGGATGCAAGACAGGAGGGGGGCTGGGTGTGTGGGTTCCAGCCTGCTTCCCTCGCCTCAGGATTCCCGTGGTGGGTCTCACCACTGCAGGGCAGTGACTGGAGCAGACTGCAGCACTACATACATGAGGCGCAAGCTGCGTCTGAGCTGCTACGTACAGCCACACATTCTGATGTGTCTCAGTGGCCCATCCATGTAAACCTAGACCAGGAGGGCCATGGGCTAAACTTTTCAAAGAATGTAACTGATGCAGTCATTGAGAAATTTTCTAAGTCGTCTTCATCAGAAAATAGGAGCTTCCCTGGGACCAGATCTAGTATTCACCGCTATAAGGATGGGCATTTCCAAATATGGGATGAACAACTCTGGCTCACTCCCACTGTGGGGCGCCTTAGTGAGGCAGCTCCTCTTTGTTGGGAACAGCGCATTTCCCCTAACTCTGTCTGGCCCAAGCCTTCCAAGTTCTTGGGCTGGATTCCCTCTGAGCGGTGCCAGCATACGATCCTTTTAGAAGCAACTGATTGGTTTGCTACTGACTGGGCCTCAAGGCCTGATGTACGCTGGGCGGCCCCAAATGGCACCCAGTGGCTCTGTGGTATCAATGTATGGCCCTGGCTGCCTCCTGGCTGGGTTGGCCGATGCACCTTGGGTTTCCCTTGGATGCCAGGGCGCTGGGTGAAAGCTCTGGATCAATCCAAGTTACAGCACCCATGGACAGGCAGTCTGTCACTTCAGCATAATGGTCCATCCTCTCAGTCTGTTCGCTCTGTGGCAGTAAGAGAGATTGTTTGGCAGGCAGAATCCCTGGCTCGTTATCTGGATAAAGCCCTTAATGACACCACCAAAGAGATTTCTTTGCCGAATTTTGAAGCCCAGCTTTTAAAGAAGGCGGAACTGCAACAACAGGTGGCTCTTGACTCTATGACAGCTGCAAAGCGTGGAAGCTGTGCGGTCCTCCCAGGTGAATGCTGTGTGTACGTCCCTAAGCGTGCAAATGTGGAGCAGGGAAGCGCCAGTGAGACTAGCTTGGCTGAATGCATATTGTCTTTCCTCTCTAAAATATCTGTATGGAAGTGGGCGCTGTTCATAGCTGTTGTTTTCTTGGTTGTTATGGTTATTGTATTTGGATCATTTGTAGTGGAATGCCATGTAAACTTTAGATCATATATTGTTGAGTGTGATTATGACATTATGCTTCGGTACCAGGCTGATCCAGCAGAGTTGGATGGACCCCCTGAACTACCTTTCCCTCCAGGTCTGGAAGGGTATCCACCCGGATTCTTTCCCTTCTTCATTGCCCCCAATCAGCCAGAAGCAGCCAGAATGAATCAGGACCCCCATGCTGTTCGGGGTCCCAACTCTTGAGAGAGAAATGCTAGGCAGATAGAGAATAGGCCTGAGGGCTTGGTGGTGGGTCTCACATAGTGTGTATCTCCAGTTAATCTCATAGTGATTACAATACAGATTACATTTAATCAGGGCCCCAATAATTTTTAGGGTCCCAACTCTTGAGAGAGAAATGTTAGGAAGATAGACAATAGGCCTGAGGGCTTGGTGGTGGGTCTTATATAGTGTGAATCTCCAGTTAATCTCGTAGTGATTACAGTATAGGTTACAATTATAATCATTTTTAAGTGTGTTAGCTAAAATTGTCCCACAGGGCTCAATGACACCTTACATTGATGTGCTGTGCAGGTTCCTTCTGATATTCCTGGGCGCCATAACCTAGAGCCTAAGAACAAGATGAAAGAAACTGTCCTTTAAAGCTCCTCCTGCACTGGGCTTTATGAGCTCATGTAGAATATGAGCTCATCTTTCACAAATTTTCTTTTGTGATTGCTTGACTTAATTAAAGTTTCTGAGGAAGTAATGACCATCGAAAAGGAATAGCAATGCAGGTTGTAATTTCAAAATAAAGGTTCAGTAAAAATGTCTATTAATTATCTTAGCTCTCCTAGTTCTGTAAACACCAGGAATAACCTTTGTACAAGAAATATCCCGGAACTAGCCTTCTATGCAGATGCCTTTGTGGACTGATGTGATTTTTGTTTTATGTACTTTATAATAAAAGGTGGTGGTTTTCTTCAAGCTTCTGTGTCACGACTGAATCCTTTTATGCAGGGCACAAAGAAGCAAGGAAAATGAAGGAAGGGGTGGGTTCCTCACTGTTGCAGGACACGGCATCTTGCCAACAGACTGAGGCAGAGAGAATGGGACATGGAAACTGGACTTTGTAGCATCACTATTTGCATTCGGAGGAGGGCTGGGAATTGAACTCAGGACCGCGGACTTGCCAGGTAGATGCTATGCTGCTGAGCTACAGTCTGCCCACTCCCTGCCAGCCCCCAGGCCTTGTTTTTGAGAACCTCAAAGTTACTTATTATGAGTGTCTGGTAGCTTGGGAAGTGAACACTCACACAGTACTTGAGGCTGGGTAGGGAACCAAGATGTGCAGTTTTGGCTTCCACGGATATGAATGCTTTCTACTGTAAGTACACTTGTAGAGAGGATCAGAAAGCATTTACACTGCCTAGAAAGCATATTTATTTGACAGTGGGACAATGCAAATCCAAGTAGCTCAGACCCAGTGGTATGGTCAGGACTGAAGCCAAGGACAGACAGCCAACATGAGGCTCATAGGACTATGCTGCTTCCCAAGATAAGGGATGCTGGGAACAGTAGCACACACTTGTGGATCCAGCCACTTGGGACAACCCCGTAGTATCATCCCTCGAACTCCAGAATTCAGGGTCAGCCAATGTAACAATTTCCTGTCTCTTTATAAACAAGCAGGGACAGAAGACAAACTTATGAGCTTCTGTCAGACATCCCACAATGTTCTGGGGCCCTGGTGTCCCACACAGCAATGGGAACTGAAGATATTGGGAAGGTGTTAGGCTCTTCTTGCATAGAGTGGTTATGTGTTTGTAGGTGAGGCCTTTGGCCAACAAAAGTGTTGCTGACTATGGTTTTAACTGCAAAGTGTTTTGCATTGACATTGTGAGTTTTGCTGTTAATTCAAATCTTATTGATTGGGATGATCAAATGCAAGTTAATATGATCCATAGGATAGAACTGAGGGGAGTAAGTTCATGATACAGGGATAGTTTAAAACTCCTCAAAGAGACAGAATAAGCTGATCCCATAAAAAGTTATTTCATCATAGCTGATGGGAATAATTTCTCTGAGCTAAGGACCAAGCCCAACTCACCTTTCATCTGCTCCTTTGGCTAAAGTTCAAAATCAGACCATGAAAATGACAATAACTCCCAACTGCTTGAGGCCATGAGAACTGGATGATTTAAAACCTATAAAGCCTTGAGGCTAGTAATACTGGATTCTAAAAACTATGGGTGTATTTAGTGCTGACAGCTATTCCTCAGCAGAAGGAAGATGCAAAGATGCGTGACTTAAATTGATTTTACTCTTCATTTTTATTTTTCATCAATTTTAAAATCCACCCTCACATTATATGACAGTGAGGGAGTGAACCTGTTGAACAAATTATGACACAAAACGTATCACTATTTTCTTACACTAAGCACAGCTTGCTCCAGCTTCTGTGTGAAGGAGGAGCTGTCTGACCTCACGCCTCTGCCGCCGTGACTCGGCCGCACAAGCAGAATGCACTGGCAGAGGCCTTGCTGAGTTCCTCTTGCTCTGGTCTCGCTCTCCTGAGTCACTTCCCACACCGCGGTGTTCGTGTCTCTTCAACATGAGCATCAGTTATGCTAGGCACGTGATTTGGAGACTGCGTTTCTAGAGAGTTCTGTGCTACTGCCTGTGACACGGTCACTCCAGCTGCTCAGTTCTTGCAGCCTAAGTTATGATGTCCATGCTATCACAGTCTGAGTCCACACGTCACTCTGTGACTCGGGGAGTCCATGTGCCTGGAGCTCAAGGACAATGACGCCCTGCTGGAGGACAGCACTCTACAGTGCCATTTTACATAAGTCTCCACGTGAAAACACACCCTGAAGCTTTAGTGAAATAAACATTTTTATGCTGTGATTGCGCATTTCTCAGTAAAGTACTTGGTGATGCTTCTGCTGGACACTGGTCTGTTTTTGAGACAATTTGCTAAACTATAATATATATGGATTAATTCCTCTATAAGCCTAGTGTTCCAGATTCATGTCTATGGACATAGCAGACCATGAGGGCACTACAAAGCTTCCCGTGCATATGTTGTGCAGTCTGATTGTGTGTTCTTCAGCATCCATTCTGAGTCATGATTAACGTGCTCCTGTTGGAAGTGCGAGGTCATTGTCATGGGTATGGCACCCACTGCTTGCAAACCCCTGGGTCTGGCAGAGGCAGAGGGAGCTGGCACACCCTATGATCAGCTAGATGCAGCATTTGATTCTTTCTACTTTTATAACAGTGCTGCTTTCTTGTATATGTACAGGTTATTTACAGGTAAATGGAAATATTTTTTAGAGAAAAAAAAAAAGGTAAAAACAAAAAACCTGCACCATGCTGCACTGTGATGGATTTTACGTCCCTGGGCTTGTGCCGCTAACTGCCATAGCCTCTCTGGAGTTGTGTCCTTGCCCCTCTCTCCAGGTGGTTTTCTCTGTGGAGCATGTTCTTGCTTTCTTTTTATTTATATCTGTGTATTTTTTAAATTAGAGCCTTGAAAAAGAACAGGGCTGGAAAGATGGCTCAGTGGTCTAAGGTGCCAGCTTAAGCAAACACAAGGACTGTGATTTGATCCCTGGCACCACATGCTGCACCAGCCCCATGGGCAGGGTGAGGGCACCCTTGGGCAGGGTGAGCTGGCCATAACATAAAAATAAATAAATAAAAACAAAATAAAATTAGAGCCTTGGTTTGTCACCCAGTGTTATGGTTTATGTCTAATCCCCACCCCCCAAAGCCTCATGCAATCATGGGGTGGGGATTTCTAGAGTTTGAGACTTGATTCATGATTCCCTGGGATTATGTGTTTTAGTATGGATAAGATTATGGGTCTGAGTCCTTCTGGGATTATTGGTGTGGCCTAAGGTGGATAGGCTGAGGCAGAGAACCTGAATGTATTATAAAGAGAGACAGAGAGACAGACTCAGACTGTTGCTCTCTGCTGCTCTGGTTGATCGGTTGCCTCTGTTGCAATTGTTGCTGTTCTGGCACCATAAACTGGATGCTCTCTGCCCTATTCCACTCAGCCTTGGGCCAGCCGCATACAGACTGAAACCTCCAGCAACTGTGAGCTGAATAAACCTTTCCTTCCTTCATTTTGAGTGTCAGATATTTTATCCCAGCAACGAGTAATAAGTAACTAAGACACCCAGGCATTGCTCCAACTACTATGTTCTATTATGAATGAACAATTAATTAATTAATCTAGGTTCTGGAATTGTTACAGTGTGACAGTCAGGATATGCATCATGATGTGTTAGGAAGTATACACTGAAATGGGAAAGGAAAGATACTCAGCAAGTGGCAGAACCACTGCAGGAATTTCAGGTGAAAGGAAAAAAATGGAAATGGCCCTCTGTGTGCTAGGACAAATTTACGGTGAATCTGTCCTCAGCAGTGAACTTGCACACAGCGGGGTGACAGCACCTCAATATCTGCAGTTTTGATTCTCAAAGTCAGAAACACGCTCAGGTCAGCTGTACTTCTCTTTGTAGTTCCTCAGAACCCAAGCAGTGTTTTCCTCTAATTTGTGAGTGTCCTGTGGAGAATAGAACCCATGATTATTGACTCAAAATTTGTTTTGGTCCTGTGGATGCCCTTGGAGATTGTTTTTCAACTTCATGGAGTTTCGACTTTGCATAAATAATTCCTCTAAACCATTACAATTCCAGTTGTCATGAAGCTGTGGACATGGACAGGGTAGAGTGAGGGTGAGCACGCCGTCCTCCCTGTGGTGGGGCTCTGCTTAGCCAGCAAGGGCCCTGTCTCACCTGCGACCAACTCTTAGATCACTGTAAGACAGCATTGTACCCTGCTTTATCCATCACATTTAATACACATCTGTAGAGCACATCTCGAATCACATACTTAAAGTCTACCATGGGCATCACCCTTCTTCCACTGTAACACAACGCATGTGATGGTCCGCTTTTAAGGGGGAAATGTTTGTTTTACCTTATGAATTCAGAGCTCCGTGTGCAGCTGGCCATCACTTCTGGGCTTCAGGAAGGGCACTGCATCACTTTTGAGCATGTGGGAGATACAGCCCTCACTCCACAGAGGCCAACAAAGGAGAAAAGAAAGAGACCAGGGCCCTGATGGCCTCTCCAGCAGCTGCCCTCACTCAACTTCCACAGATGATGATGCCTTAAACCTGCCAACTTCCCGCTCAAGCACTGGCTGGGCACCCAGGCTCCCACAGCCCATGGGCTGAGGGTGGACATCGATAATTCAATCCCTTACTTTCATTCTCTAATTCTCAGGTTCTGTGTACATCTCATAAACAAAATGAATCTATTCAGTCTCTAAGAATCAACTAAATCTCAACACTTGCAGCACTGCTCAAAAGTCCATCCCCAAATTCTCCTTTCAAACTAACACAAACTCTTACCTGTGAACTTCTATGAAAAAGATAGTTCTAAATCACAAGTGTATCTCTCTGAAAGGGTGCAAGAAATGGACAAGAGAGAAGGACCAGACCAAAGCAAGACTGGATCCCCCTCTGGGCCAGTGTGAAACGCCAGTGCTCTGAATGGCATTGCAATACTGTGACAGCATATAACATGAGCACCTGACAGCTCTGTTTGCAGTACTCACTTGCCCCTGAAACCTTAGAACTATAAACTTTACAGTCAGCTTTCCCATGACCATCTTTGTCATTTGGGTCTTCACTATAAACACACATAAGCATCATCTTACAAAATTCAAGGATATTTTTAATGGGGTCCAACAGTACTCCAGGCTGCTCTTGGACACATTACATATTTCTGCCAGCTTGGAGTTCACAGCAATCTTCCTGCTGCAACCTGCTGAGTGCTAGGATTCTAGGCAGTCTCCATAGAGGCTGGCCTTCTGGACATTGTGTGGTACACTTCTGCATGCCTTTCCAACCACCCTGAAACCAGTCACTGTACAAAGG
>PVKN010041277.1:0-10579 GCA_004027915.1 Capromys pilorides
CTACAAAATGGTCCTTCATTTATATCCCCCTTCTTTGTTTTGTTTTGTCAGAAACGGGTGTCTCATTGTTGATAGAGAAGCTGTATTTGGAGTCTTTAAAGGACCTTTTCATACTTGAAGCCAGTATAAATATTGTAGGTACTTGAATTCAGCAAAATAACCCAATATAGTCCAATAGTCCATAATAGTAGTGGGTTATCAGCAGAGCTGGCAATGTCAGAAGTTGTTGACTTGCAAATACTTTTCTTTGTGATTAAGTCATCTGGTTTTGCTAATAGGCTCCTTCTTTCCTGGGAAACTGGTAGACCAGACTCAGCACTGAACTGGAAGATCGCATTTCAAAGGGCTAGCTAGCCCCAGGTCCTGGTGAAAGACAGCCCTAAGTTGTAAAACTGGCAAGAACAATTTTAAAAGATTTGCATGTCACGGGAGAAAAAGAAAAAATAGAAAGACTTTACAATTACAAGTTTCTAAGACAAAGAAGTTTAAGCACCCAGAGTGAGAAAGAAGCCTGTGAAATTTAGTCAAACTGAAACAGATTGTATGCATCCAACACGTGCTTATGATGTATCATCAAAATCCAAGCTATGCTTATCAGTGTTCAAGTAGCTTCTTTGTTAGGTCATCTTTATCTGACAGCAACTGCACAATATGTGTTGTATAATTGCATGAAAATTGTCTCATGTCATGAACAGTGATATAATAACAAAACTAATGTTCTTTGTGGATATCATTGCTACTAGAATATATACAGGCTACCAAAATATAATATAAATGTTCACTACTTCTTTTTTATTCCCTCTTGAATATTGTCATCTTTTATATTCTATTTCTTTCCTAGAGTACTAGAAATGTTTATTAAAGTTATTTCTTCTGTTTTAAGAGCACTTGGGGAGTATTTCAGAATGTTTTGTAAAACAATTTGTGGCACTCTGGGGTAGCGCATCTGATTTGTACAGAGCAACACCCCTGACCATCCACAGCAGCCACAGAAGAAACTCAGCAGTGTTCCCACAGGAAGTACCTTGGCCTCCACCTTCCTACTAAGGGACAACCCAGTTTTCAACTCAAACTCAGTCTGAATGTTATTTTTCCTTCAAAATAGAGCAGAGCATAACAATTTCTGCTAGTTTTAAAGTTCAGGAGAATGTGAGCAGAGCAGACAGAATAAAAGGTAGCAACAGATGATGCCCAGAAGAAGCAAAAAGCAATAGATCTGATTAAATAAGGAAAGAAGTCATTCTGGAGGGGAGCTTAGGTCACAGCGTGGAGAACTTCCATACTTGACAAAGACTGCAAATGAAATCATTCAATGCATAAGATTTTTTGTGACCATGAATAAACACAAGCATACAAAATAATAATAATAACAACAACAACAATAAATATAATCTTAGAAAAGAGCAGTTAGGGATAGCAAAAGTCATACAGCTTATAGCAAATGAGACAGAAAAGAAACCAAACCAGAGTTTGCTAATACTTGGCTAACTGTTGGGAAAAAAAAAGATGAAAGTTTTGTTAGAAATCAACAAATATTTATGTAAATCTATAATTAATTATGCTTAAGTTAAAGTGCTATGAACTTTATATAGTTTTTGTTCCAAAGTAAAATTTTAATTAGCCCAGGTAATCTGCTGGTTTGTTCATAAAACCTTCCTGGGTATCGTAGGTTAGAGGTCAGGTAGGGAATTCCCACCTCAACACTGCAGATAGGATTCCAGTGCCCACTGTGGTAGGGAATATAAGTAGAGCCATTTGAGAAAGCTGACGCTCTCTGGAGTGGCTTCCAGACCACGGTCTGGGAATAGTAGCAAGCCATTTCCTCTGTACCTCAAGTAATGCATTAAGGTACCTTCTCACAAGAAATCTACTGAGTACTACTTAAGGATCCTTGGCAGTACTCCTCGTAAACTGAATTCATAGAGCTTGCCACTGGAGATTTGCCATTATTTTCTCAACATCAATCAAGATAAAACTTGAAGGACTTAACTAAATCTCTGATACAGCAGGATTCAGTTAAGTTTGGAGCTCACCTCCTTCTCCTTAAACTTTGAAAAAAAAGGAAACCTATCAGAGACCCTAGAAGGCAAGAAGGAGATGTTATTTATATTATTTCCATCTAGCACTTTGGGAAACTCCAGCTCTAGGATACATTGCTCTTCTTCTATTTTCATTTCATTTTACTTCAACGAGGGTCATTGGGGACTGAGGCAACTAGGTCCTTTAAATAAGGAACGTGGTGGTATAGGCATGTTTCATTTTGTTTGTCTGGCTTGATTGATCATTTCAGAAGGGTAAGCATATTGGGAAATACATCAGGCAGGCCTAAGTAATCTCTATTCTCTTGATACTTTGGCAAGGTTATTAAATAGAAGGCAATGAATTTTTTTCATTGAGGAAAAAAACTAGTTGAAAGTAGCGCCAGGATCATTTAAATTAACGATAGGTCCACTTATAGTTTCTTTATAATTTTTGAAGTTCTGCCAACATGTTATATTCCTGGAGCCCCATGAGTCATTGGCATCTTATCAGTAGCAGCAGACAGCCTCTCTACATGGCTGTGTGTGGGAAAGAGGCAAGCGTTTGGATTCAGGGAGGTGTGACACCATTCATTCAGCAAAACTGCAACAGTGGTCTTAAAACATAGACAAAATGATCTTTCAAGTGATAAAAATGAGTATCAAGTGCCCCCTGCTCCAGGCTTTTTATGCTCTCGTGTTTTTCCTTCTGAAGATGCACTTTGACATCCCATGTATTTAATCCCATTTAAGAAAACATAAAAATTGTACTTGAGAGATTATGAGGCAGACGGCACTGCTCCTAAATTCCCAGGGGAAAGAAATGAAACCACAGAGCTGAAGAGAAGACCCTAGTGGACTCAAGGTCTGTAACTGAAACACGTTGTTTGTGTCTCTAGTTTGCGTCTCTCCTTTCAAAAGGAAAACTCTAAGATACACAAAAAGAGTTTTTTATGGCTCGTGGCTCTTATATTGTTAATGGCTTTTGACAGTGTGTTATAGCTTGTTTTATCCAATTGAATTCGATTATTGTCTTGTCCATAAACAAGATAAACCAGTTTACAGAGGGCATTTGTTCAGCCACTGGTTCATGTTAATGTCTGAAAACTCAGTTGTCTAGAATTCTAGAGAAGATGGGGGTAGGAGAGAGGCCAGACAGACGTAATTCTAACCCAGGATATTCCTGACATTAGAATTGGATTGTGGAGTAGCTACTGATTATAAATAAAGATGATTAATGTTAATTCCTTAAAAAAGCAAGAGAACAAATGTTAGTAAAATAGACAGTACTCAGCAGAATTTGGTCCTAAACTATATCATGAACAAGTCCAATACTCTTTCTACACACACACCCTGTGCAGCGATGGCATGAGTCCCTTTCCATGAATTCACACATTGCATTCTTTATATCCTTTACTGAGAATGACTTTCTCTAAATAGACATAAACTTCACACTGGATTTAGAAGGCAGTAGAAATGCAAAATACTTCAAATTTTATGGCGATTACACAAAATAATGTTTGGATAGATGAGGCCTGAACTCAGGGTCCTGAATGATTGAGTTTAATGCACATTTATCTCCTTAGAAATGTTTTGAGGGCTGGGCATGGTGGTACACACCTGTAATCCCCGCACTTGGGAGGCTGAGGCAGGAGGATTGGTGTGAGTTCGAGACCAGCCTGGGCTACAAAAGTGAGCTCAAGGCCAGCCAGAACTGCATAGCGAGACCCTGTCTAAAAAAAAAAAAAAGATAGAAATATGTTGAAACTGAGCTGGTAAGCAATGGCATCAACAAAAACTGCTGAACAATTTCTGGCTGTTCACTATTTCCGTTGTCTGTTTGGATCCACCCTTCTTCCTGTGACTCCCATCACAGACTGTGGAGTGCTTGTTGTATGCAGCCTTCACCCCAAACCCAAGTCTGGGTCAGCTTCACCTTGTCTCTCCCTGTGCCCTATTCTCTAATGTCCTGGAGAAGCACTCAGCCTGTGGGCTGGCAATACACAGTTCAATAACTGGATATTAGCTCTTTGAAAACTGAGACTGCCATAATCAAAGTTTCCGTACTACAGACTAAGAAAACAAATGACATCAGTGATGATTGAATTTACCCACAAATTTCCAGCAATATACCTGACCTAAAGAAATCATACTTCAGAAAGGACATTTGAAGTAAAGAAATATATCAAAGCCCAACCGAGAATTAAATTTGATGACTAAGTCTACTCAATCCCTGCAGTACCTTGGGCCAGATCTACTTGCTTTGTGGTTTTATTACAGAAATGTGTTGGATTCAGTTCACTGTCAAGATCTCTTATTCTGGTGTTAACCTGAGGAATCTGTGTATAATTTAGCACTGTACAACTAAAAGGGAGGAAGTTCTTTTGGTGTACACTCAGGCAGAAATTAGACTCAGACTCTTTTTTTTTTTTTTTTTTTTTATGTATTTGGTACAAGGTCTCACTATGCAGCTCAACTTGTAGTGATTCTCCTTTATTCAGCTGCCCAGAGCTGGCTGGGATTACAGGCATGCACAACCACTCCCAGACTCTGTCGCCAGCTCAGCACTCCCAGGGTTGGGGCAGGAATAGTGTGCAGTACCAGGGATAAAACCCTGGTCCCTGCACTTATCTAAGCAGGTGCTTAGTCTATTGACCTATCTCATCTGACTATCTCTAACGGACATCTGTTAACAGGTGTTATGGTGCAGATTTATAATCCCAACATTCTGGAGGCTGAGGCAGGAAGACTGCTGCAAGTTCTAGGCCAGCCTTAGCTACAAACTCGGTTCAAGACCAGCCTGAACTACATAGTGAGACACTGTCTCAAAGAACTTAAAAAAAAAAAAAAAAATGAAAGCAAGAATTTGCTACAAATTTTGGGTTTTTATTTTGGCTTTTTGTTTTTTGTTTTTTTAAATTTTATTTTAGGGGAGGGTTTACAGGGTGTTCAGAATCTCACTACTAGAACAAACTCATAATGATCCACCTGTTTACAGCCTCCCAAGAGCTGGAATTACAGGTGCACACCACCACACCCAGTTTCAATTGCTGTCTCACCATGCCCTAGGGACAGGGCCTGCACACTAGGCCCGGTTCAAACCCAGAGCCCCTGGGCCTGCTTGTAGGTGCTTTAATACACTAAGCTATTTGGCTGGCTCGCTACAGATGTTCTTAACAAGTTTTGTTGTTGTTGTTGTTTTTACTAAGAACACCTCAATCATGACTGCCACATTGCATCCTGCCCCACCAAACCACAGCATTCTCATATGTATACTAGAATGGCTCTCTAACTTGAGAATGGCTCCAAACTGTAGCGGAAAATGTGCTCCAAAGTTTCATGTGTTGGAAATGTAATCCCCCAATTCATGTATTAATGTATTAGGAGGTGGAATCTTTGAGAAGTAATAAGGATTAAATCAGGTTATCAGTGTAGAGTCCCCATAACAGCATTAAAGTTTCTTAAGAAGAAAGGGGGGAGGCCAAGCTGGCTTGCTTGCTGTCTCACTAAGTGATGGCCTCCACTATATTATTCTGCAATATAACCTGTGCAAATGGTGGCATGCCCTCGGACTTCCAACCTCTAGGACTATGAGCTGAACAACTCTCTATTACCTATAAATTACTCCCTCTATGGTATTCAATTACAGTAACATAAAACAGACCAAGGCACTTGAATTGAAGAGGAGAAGGTGAAATAAGATGATTCTGAAGTCCAAAGGTCAGGATCAGACTGAGGAAAGAATTGCAGACTATGTACTGCACTAGTGAGTTTCTTTTCTTGAAGAAGAGAAGAGGCCATTGAAGAGCTACTTACTTTAGAAAATACGTCACTGGCTACAACATGATTGATGGGTTAGGAGTAAACTAGGTAGGGTGTTAGAAATTTATGTAAGAAATGTGAAAGCTAGTGATAACTTGGAGAGGACAGAAAATCTAGTGGAAATGAATCCTACTGATGAGTAAAAGATAGGGAAAATCAGCCACATTCCAAAATTCCTACTAGACAAATCTTATTTCATCATTTAGTTATTTGTTTTGGCTAATCAAAGCAAATGCAGTATAGAAAATAAATGTTTCAACTCTGTCCTGTTTAGATTAACACACAACATTACTAGAGGGGGATACAGTGAGTGTGAAATGCTAGTGGTCAATATGGCATTTTAAAATATTGAGACTTCTAGTCTTTTTTTTATAAAAGCAAGCTAGATACAGAGTCATCCTATCTATAATGCCACATTATAAATGCACAAGTGACAAAATAACAAATTCCTAACTTTATTTACCTTCCTATTTTCCCCTGTCTCTCAGGTAGTTGGTTCTTGCACTGAGAGAAAACATTTTTTTAGAAACTTGGAAGCATGACCAGCCTTCCTGCTGATATCTAGTCAGGCTGTCTGTGATTTCATTCTATTGCAATTCCTAAATACTGCTCAAATCCATCCTTCATTACCTAGAGTCCGTTCTGGCCCTAACGTTGGTCAGCGGAACCTGAACCTTAAGTGTTGTGATACTGCCCTAACTGGACTTGTTGCATCTGAGCTAAGGGACCACTTACCTTTCAAATCCATCATCTACCCTTCCACTGGAGCATCAACATAAAACATAGATCAAAAGAGTTCACATCTTTTCATCATCTTTGGAGTGCTTCCGTGAATACACAGTTTTTGTGCTCTCTTTGAAAAACTTTAATGGAATTTCTGATGTTATGATTGCTAAGACTTCCAGCCAGGTAGAAACAGAATGCCTTACATAAGATGGGTCCGTCTTCAGAAAAAGACTATAAGGTCTGCCAAAGTCATTTAACAATAACAATTTGCAAATATGCAGGAGTGACTAAAAGCAGGCAGATCAGAGGTGATTTAAACCTTGAAATTAGAGAATCACACTGGGTTTGTAACATTTTTCCTCATGAAGACCTTTCTGGCTGTTGCAAGTTTTAGAATATAGAACTGACTCCTGTTTATTGGCTTGAGGGGAGTAATCTCTAGGACTTCCCTCTGAAAAAGGTAAAAATTCATAGGAAAGCGAGCCTTGGAAGTCTGCTATAACAATGTCCCCTAGAATTCTTGGGTGAGTCCTCAACTCCATGTGTGTGAGAAGAGACCCCAAAGAAGATAAGGAGAAAGCAAAAACTAAAAATGCCTGAAGGAATTGGGCAGATACTCCAGCAGGTACCACTGCAGAGAAGCAGTTTTGTATTCGAGGTTAGCCAAATTAAAAGGGCTTTGTAAGCATATTTAATTTTCCATCAAAATTCCAGAAAAGTTACACCTAAAAAAGTAAGGACTAGATTGCAGGACTACAGGATTTGCTCTTGAACTAAAGACAAAATAGAAACAGATCTGTTTTAGAAAATTATAAAACAAGCTCTAGAAGTTATAAATTATTTTCTTTTTATTTAACCATGTGCTAGAACATAAAACTCTCCGGAGTGAGGGTTAGCAAAGTAGAGCCAATGATCTGTTTCTATTTGACTCTCAAGATATGTTTTACATTGCTAAAGAGTAGAAGATGAAGTGGTTTTGATAAAAGAGAAAGAGGAGAAGAAATAGCAATGATAATAGGTGCCTTGTCAAGCCTGAAGCAGTTATGCTCTATCTCTGATAATTGATTCAAGTTGGTGTTTGAAATTCATAGGAGGGGGAGCTGCCCACATAGCTCAGCAGACTAAAGCCCCTGCTTAGGCAGAGCATAGCAGATGGGGTTCCATCCCCAGCATGCCATGCCAGCCCGGCCCCCAGGGAAGCTGAAATGGCGATTGAGACTTGGCACGGTGGCGCACGCCTGTATAATTCCGGCTCTTGGGAGGCTGAAAACAGGAGAATCGCTATGAGGCTGATGTATTTAGTGAGACCCTGTAGACCTTGTAGAACCTGTCCTGAATACAAGAGGGAGAGAGAGAGAGGGAGAGGGGAGAGAGGAGAGGAGAAGAGAAGAGAAGAGAAGAGAAGAGAAGAGAAGAGAAGAGAAGAGAAGAGAAGAGAAGAAGAAAAATCAACAAGAGACAGTGAAGATTTCCAAGTTATTAATGTGGCTCCCAAGGGTTTATTTGGTTTGCATCAAGAACTCTACCCTGTCAATGAACAAACAAGGTAGCCTCCACTTCAGTTGAGGAATCTTATGAAAAATATATTATTGAAAGGTTGACAACTGGGATCCAGTAAAGAGTAACCCCTGTCTAACTGGGAAAATAGAATACACAATAGGAAATTAAAGCATAAGACCAGAACTGGAACACAGAGCTATGCCAGTTGCTGATGGAAACAAACATCCTGGTGAGATCATTATGGCATGTCAAGTAGTATGTTTAGGAAACCAGCCTAACTCTAGATTGAATCAGTGAGTGTCTTAGTTGCTTCTCTCTTGTTGCTTAGACAAATACCTGACACTCAAAATGAGGGAAGGAAAGGTTTATTTAGTTACTGGAGGTTTCAGCCTATACTCAGCTGGCTCCAAGGCAGAGAGGCACATGGCAGTGGGCAACCTTTCATGGTGGTAGCTAAGAGCAAGAGCACTGGAAGAGGTAGCAGCAGCTCAAGCAGCTAACTACTCTTCCTTCCTTACACTGAAATGCAAATCACCTGCCCCAGGGGTGGTGCAGCACCCATTCTCACAAGAACCAATTACAACTTCCAGAAGCCGCCCCATGACTGCATGAGGCTTTGGGGGGACACCTATATACAAACCATAACAGTGAGTGAGTCTCAATCTGCATATCTGAGGCTGCATAGCTAACCAAAACTGGGGAAATATAGCGAGTGAGATGACACTACATTAATGTAACAATTTAACATTAAACTTAAATGTTGCTATGTTCTGAATGTGCTCTCCAGAAAGCATGTGTTGGAAACTTTCTCCCTAATTCAAGGATGTTGGGAAGTATGACCTAATGATAGGTGATTATACCATAAAAGCTCCCCTACCATGAATAGATTTATGCTGTCATTGAGGGGATAGTTTTGTTACAAAGGCTAAGCTGAGTCTTCTCTCACCCTCTGAACTTCTCCCATGAGATGACACAGAAAGATAGCCTTGGCCTGATGTTAGCACCTTGACATTAGTGTCGTCAGTCTTAAGAACTGTGAGAAATAAATTTGTTTTCTTTGAAACTTACTCAGTGTGGTGGATCCACTAATGGTCAACCTGCAACACTCACCTGAACCGAGTCAGTGTGGTTCTGGATGAGGATTGGTGCCAACAGCACAAAAGAACTCAGGGAAAGGTGGTGTGCTGTTGATATCCTGGAGAAACACATCATGCTGGCCTTCCTGACCTGAACTCAGCTATTCTCATCATTAGAGAAGCTCAGATCCTCGCCGTTACTGAAGATGGCTGTGGTTTTTCCCACAGGAGCTCTGGTCCTTATCTTGAGCATTGCTTTCTGGCTCCAGCGCAGATCCCTCAGCCTTCTGGATGCAGACTTTCTAGCTTCCAACACCGACCCTTGGGCCTTCCCAGTGCATATGCTTGATACAGATTTGCATGAGACCTTGTCTTGGGTTCTAGGCCTGCAGTTGGACTCATCAAAGACATTTCCATGAGCTCAAGGTTTTCAGCTGGGCTTAAGCAAACATTGCCATGGGATCCAGGCCCTCACCTGGATTCTTTGGCTCTCCAGTGGGTGGACAGATCTCTCTCACTATTCAGCATTTGACTCTTTGTGTGAATATTGTAAAATAATCCTATGAATTATATGTCCTGTATTAAAACTAGTCTCTTGTAGACCCTGACTACAACACCAGTCTCTAATATTCTGTATCAGCAGTGCAAAATAGACTAAATGATTAATTTTTCAAGTACTTATGACACTCTATGGGTATATTAAGGAGTCTAAGGAAAAGGTGGTGAAAAGAGGTTTCAGCTGGGTGTGGTAGCATATGCCTGTAATTCCAACACTCAGGAGGTTGATGCAGGAGGGTCACTGTGAGTTTGAGACCAGTCTGAGGTACAAATTGTGTTCAAGACTAGCCTGAATTATACAATGAAATCCTGTCTCAAAAAGACAAAAACAAAAAAAAAATCAGGTTTCATTTCACAAGCCATTATAATTAAATTCTCAAATTGCTCAAGGTTTTAAGATTCAATCCCATATAAGGGGCAAGCTTCTGTGAACCTTACGATCTTCATCTGCAAATTTATGTCCATAAATTTATGCCTATATGTGTGTTTGTCCTGTTTGAAATTTACAGAGCTTCTTGATCATTTAGATTAAAGTTTTAAATCTAATTTGAAAAATGTTTTCCTAATGTATTTGTTAAAATATAGATACACACATACTTGCTCTAACCCATTTCCCTATCTGCTGGCATTGTTCTGCTTGATAAAAATTCACATATTAGATATTCAGTTCTAGGAATTCTGCGTTTGTTTTTGTTGCCAATGTTCTCCTAAGTTCCTATATTGTTCCTAGAATTTCTCCTCTCTTACTAACTGAAACTGCATTGGAAATATTTGTCATAAATATTTTTAGGTTCTTTTATGAACAATCAGTGTGAACCTATTTCTCTTAAGACTGGAGAACATTTACCCGATTCTTTCCATTACTTGTATTTTTTATTC
>PVKN010041278.1:0-10581 GCA_004027915.1 Capromys pilorides
TACTCAATACAATGTGGTGAATAAATATAAGCAAGAGGCTGAGATGGGATGGGATGTGTTCAGGATGAACTTTAAGTTGTAGGGAAGAGTTTCCAGAAAGAATAGTGGGTGAACGGAGGAGCCATGCCATGCAGCTATCTGAATTAAGAGTGTCCCAGGCAAAGCTTCTGGTGCTCAGGATAGCCAGTGCAGCTGCAGGAGAATGAAAAGGGGATAAAAGCGGTGGATGATATCCACATGGGAGGCGGGGGAAAAGACTGTGTAGGGAGGTGGTTTTCAGTCCTTGCAGAGGATCACTCAGTTACTCATTCTTTTGTTTCCCCTTACCCATAATAATGATACTGTGGTTGTGTTGGGGGCCAGAAGTTTTTCTAAGTTGCATTCTGATATATTTCTAGATAAACTGAGGTGATGTCTGGGATGTGCTCCATAATAGTAGAAGATGTAGGAACTGAATGGAAATTTGAAAGGGACAGGATTGGCTCTGATTTGAGAGATGTGGAGGCTGGGTTATGGATATTAAAAATCAATATACTATTTGATCTACTTTTGGGTGTATTCAAAATTCTGCATAGTAATAATGTAGCAAAGAATCACCTGGTATCTTTTTTTTTTTAATAGCATCTCTAGGAATTGAGATAATTGGGATTGGTGGAGTATAGCCTTTTAAAAAAAATTTTTTTTTGAGGAGTTTGATTTTTTTTTTTGAGACAGGGTCTGCCTATGTAGTTGAGGCTGGCCTTGAGCTTTCAGCTATCCTCCTGCATTGGCCTCCTAAGTGCTGTGACAACCATGTCTGGCCAGACTCTGTTTTAATTGTCTCTAGGTTTTGTCAATTTCCTGTTAAAATATGAACCATTGGTAGAGGATCTTTCAGGCTATTATCAAGACTTGGAGTTTTATTCCAAGTGAGAAATCAAATTGCTGGAAAATTTTGAGCAGGAGAATGGCATGACTTGACTTGTGCTTGAAACAGTTCATTCTAACTGATGAGTTGACAAAGACCAAAGGAGAAGGAGGGCAGGGGTAGGGAGGGCCAGGCGATCACAGACACAGGCAATTGCTAAGCAGTGTGTTGAGGCCGAAATACATAGAACACTGGGCACACGGAAAGGTCAGCTGAACACATACTACCACATCCACTTCAGAGCTGCTGGCATGGAGGGAGAGTGCAGAAGTATGCTAGACTCATGTCCTGGGAAGTGTCATAGTATTTCTGGTCTTGGAGAGAATGTGTCAGAGAGAGTGAGAAGACCCAGGGAAACCTGATAGCACAAGAGGGTCACTTGGGCTTAAAACATTTGATTTCTGTTACCTAAAGCAATTAAAAGTAACTGCAGTCATTTCTTTAGCCTTTGATCTAATTTTTGATTTTTAATAAACAGGGCACAGCTTGAAAGTTTAAGGGAAAAACGCTTTCAGTCCCGTTTGTAGAAACGGAGCATGTTATCTTCCAATCCTTTGTGAACAGATGACAGGTGTGGGAAATCTAGCAAAACGAGCTGAACCACAGTCTTTAGTAGTTTTGGTGTTCTCATGGAATCATAAAGGTCTATAAGTAGTGTTTCCTAACCTTCTGGACCGTGTCCTCCAATTAGTACTGTCAGATGCCTTCTTTAGCAAATCTTGTTTAATCCACAACTATATATTAATGAGGGTACCTTCTTCAAAGACTGCACTTAATGTGGAATAGTGGGCTGATAGAAACTTTGCCTCTGAGGAGCTTACATCCTGATCCCCCTATTCTTGAGCCAATCATTTCACTTCAATAAAAGTGCACTAATAAGCACTTAATAATTATCTAATTTGTTACCTGTGTCCCTGCTGATTCTAAAGCTCATGGACTGCGAGGCCTATGTCTCATTTATGAATATTTGTATTCTCCTCACTGCCAAGGTGGGTCTATAACAGACACTAATAGATGTTGGTTGAGTGATTTCTAGATTATCTTTATGTGAGATCAATAGTGTGACACCAAGTTCAAGAATAGTACATTTCCTAACAGCTCTTGTAGGGAGACAGCAAAATATCTATAGAGAATCTGACCTGGCCTCATGAGTAACTGAATAGATCTCAAATCCAACTTACCATAAAGAAAATGAGGAAAGAGAGCTGAATTAGTTAGATTTCCCAGTGGCTAAGGGACCCGCAGCACTGACCAACACTCTTAATGCTATCTCACACTTACATCTGTTGCCTCAACTGTCTTAGGGGAAGAAAGGCCAAACTTCACACTGAAGCAGTTTATCCCACCTCCACGAAAACCCTGCCGCTGCCTCCTACACTGATCTTTCTTTGTATCACCTCAGCCAAGAGAGTTGAATTTCAAATTTCATTTGTATGTGAAACCTCTTTTATTGCTGTAAGTAGAAGTGATTCAATATCTCATGCACATATGAACATTGTCTTTTCTTTTTCATTTATTAGTGACTTAGAAGGACAATCCATTTTAATTCTTTAGGAGCCTACAGCAGGTACTCAGTAGTTTTTAAAGAAACAGAATTAACAAGATGCATTATTCTGTTCACTCCTGTTTTAATTAGGACTCTCAATTGCAAGAGATAAAAACCCAAATCAAATTGGCTTAGGGAAGCTAAGGGAATTTATTTGCTTGTATAACTAAAAAGTCCAGGGACAGGACTAGCTTCAGGCACAGCTGGTACCAAGAACATAAACAAGTCATCAAGACTCATTTTCTCTCCCTGTCTTTGCTCCAACTTCTAATATGTTATCTCTAGTCTCATGTCCCACTCAATGACTCCCAGAAGCACTGCTTACAATGTCCTTATTGCTAACACTTCCAGCAGAAAAGAGAATGGTCTTTTCTTTCACCACCCAAGCAAATTTTCACTCTGGTAAATTGGTTCGGATTGGTTCTTGTGCTCAAATATAAACCAATACCCATGGGGTAGAGCAATGTCCTCATGCGATTGTGATTAGTTAGGCTCAAGTCACCCGCTCATTCCTAAACCCGAGGATGGATTTGGGACCAACTTTAAGGAGACAGACTAAGGCGAGAGAGCAGTAGTTCTATAGAGAAGAGCAGAGTCCTGTTCCTAGAAGAGTGAGTCGATGCTGGGTGGCATCAACAATGTATGCAAAATACTTTCTGCATAGGCATTTCTCACAGAATTGGCTGCTACAAAGCATCCAGCAGAAGCCTGGGAATAAAGAGAAGCTTGATTTTAGTGAGCCAAAATCATTAGTTTTATGACTTGTGTTAGTTTTATAGAAATGCGTTCTTTCTTACTCTTAGCTTCTCTTTTTCATGAGGACACTGCCTAGAGCAAACTCCAATAGTTTATCTTTCAAAGTAAGGCCATATGACTTGTGATTTGTTCAGATTCCTTACCCTAGGTTTTACACATAAAATAAGGAGGGAAGTACTTCCCTGTAAAATCCACGGAGCATCCATTTTGCACTTGCTTCCTCTGGTTAGCTTCCCATGTGTGTAGCTGTTGAATAAATGACTGAATGTAGGACAGCACTTAATCTTCCTAACAATAGCCTTCCAAACATCCAGCACTGTCAGATGCTTTCCTGGCATTTGAAAATATGCCTGCAGCAAAAGCATCCATTGAATTTTCACTGTGACTAAGACCTGTGCACAAAGACAACTATCTGTTAAGCTGCCACTGTTTGGCAAAATCAGTTGCCATGGGTCCTCCTGGGATGAGCAGAAGACAAGGAAGATAACGTCCAAAGGCCAGACAGGGGTGGGGGCGGTGGAACTTTCCCAAGCTTGTATGCTGGTTTGATGCTGGTCGACAAGTTTGTAAGGGATACACCAATATTTAGAAACATTTCAAGGTGTAAGCCTGGGAGTTTGGAAAAGAGAGGGCTGCTCCACACCATAACTAATATAGTTCTATTTCTGGCATCTTTCCACTTATTTCTTACAGATTCCTCATTCAGGCTGAATTTACTACTGCAATACTTCCTTCTATTTTCTGGATGACCATGTTACATAACTGTAAAAACATGGCTGATGCAATACTTTGCATCTCTGGGTTCTAAACAAAATCTGTGTACCTTTGGCTGTGTTTATTCATAACAGATACCACTTAGAGACAGATTCGCTGCCCTTTGGTGATTTCTTCTTTGGTACCAGCCCCCGATACACTGGATAGTGTGCTCTGATTCAACCCTTCTGGCTATAGGAATGGAATGAGGATAGACACCTGTCCCCAGGTCAGCCAATCACATAAGCCTTCCTGGAATTTGCCAGTTGGAGTGAAGCCGGATGGCCAATGGAGTGAAGTTAATAGTACTGTTTCCTGCAGTGCTTCATACACTTTCCAGTTAAGTACATAGAGTCTGGGCTTCTCCTCCCCAAATTCTCATCTCTTAGAACTAGGTTGGGTCTAGGAATGTGCTTTAATAATTACTCTTGGGTAATTCCTATCCTGTTTATTTGGTAAACACTTGTTAGAGAAGGGCCAGGAGTTGCTGCTGTGAGATCTCCATAGCAGCATTGGTCCTTCCCTCCCAAGTCACTGGGAGGAAAAAAGCTCAATTCTTTATTCCACAAATGAACCCATGTTATCTTTCATTTATTTTCTGGGACCAGGTATCAAACTCAGGACCCTGTGCTTGCCAGGCAGACATTGTGCCACTGGGCTGTACCCATAGCCCTCGACCCCTCCATTCTTTAAGTTTACCAATGTTCATTTCTATTGCTCACAACAAAAGATTAGTCATTCAAAAATATAATGTCTTTGAGAGACCTGCCAAAAACTATTATGTGTTGAAATCAGAGAACAACAAACCCATAGATGAATATGCAAGAAATAAATAAAAAAAAAGAAAAGAAATAAATGAATCAATTGAACAAAGCCACTACTTCATTGGGAAATATCCCATACTACAGTAGAACCTACATCCATTTTCCTGGTAAAGGAGAAACATAGCGAATGAGGGACATTGACCTTTTAAATAAAACTAGCAAACTGTAGCTATTGCTTTCACAAACTACTGTGACTTATTAGTATATGCCTGGTGCCTTATGGTCTTGAATCATCTCAGTTTCAAAAATTAGCAGATGCCATAGGTCTTTTGGGTCAATATCTCCTTTGTGCAAGAATGAGTAATCTTTAGTTATAACATTGACCTCAGTGTGATGAACCTATTGCTCAAATGAAAAAGCATTTTTCATTTGACAGCCGAGTCAGGAAAGTACAAAATGCCAAGTGATTTTTCTTATGCACAGTCTGTGAGTTCTGTTCTGACTCAGATTCCTGGGCCCTAATAAGTAGTTTTTGCTTACTTAAGGGAGGTACATTCCTAAATGCACATGGATGTTCTTGACAAAGGACCAAGCTGTATTGGTCTTATTACTTGGGCCATCTTTTATTTAATCAAAACCCTACAGCTGAACTTTCTGTTTTGAACATTAGAAGACCCATTACACAGCGTTTTCCAAGTTAATAACATGTAACAAGCAGAAGTTTCGAAAATGAATGTTCTTTGTAAGGAGTGTCTTTCTAAGAAGGATATGTGCTTGGATATTTTAGGATCTCAGAATATAGAATATCTTTCACTTGAATTAATTTTTGCAGAGCTAGTATGCTTTCTTTTTTTTCTTTTCCTCTAACTATTCCAATCTTTGACATGTGGATGAGCTCCCAAATCATCCTAGGTTATCTTAAAAATACCAGTATGCACTTGGCTGACTGTGACAATAAAACAGCCTGAGATAATCTGATCTAGAGTAACAGTGTCCACTAGAATTTATCAAACCATTCTTCTTATTTCTCAACCTGAACTGTCTTGTTGTCCCTTCTCATATTGACAGACTGCTAATAATCCAGCAGGGAGAACACTGCCTGGATATTTGTCAGGTAATTAGTTGGCTATAAATCAGTGCGAGTTGGCCATTTTATTAAGCGCGCTCACATCTTGTTAGCAGTTCCTCACCAGGGCCTCGGCACTGTGGCAGCTTTAGTTGGTTAGTCTAATATTAAGCCTCCAACATAATGGGGAGTTGAAAAAGAACATTCAAAGGGGGTTCTCACTGAGTCCTGTGTTTGTATCCTACCTCAGTATGAAGTATCGACCCCATGAACCCACTGTTTGGATGCAATGTCCACTCCTGTGTTTGATTCTTATCCTCTTATTCACAGAAGTGACAGAAATTAAAATTGCCAACAAAATACCAAGAGGACTTAACTCTGTGAAGTCTGAAAATTTTAGACCTTTTTCACTCTTCCTTTACTGGAGGAAAACTGCTCTTAGATGTATGCTTATAGACTTCCTCACAGTTATATTATCAAAGAATGTTGCTATGTACCTTATAGCCAAGCAAGTTCTATTTCTCATGTTTTAATGATTTCATTTTGAACCAGACTAACTAGAATAGTTGGTTTACTGTTATAAATGCCAAGTTTATTGTCCTGAAATTCTATTTTATTCCATGCCTTACTCTTTCGTACATCCAAAGAGAAGAATCTATTGTTCTTGTTTTATTCTGTTAAATTAACTTTCTATTACTATAACAAAATACATGATGCAATAAGCTTCTAAAAAAGGGGTTTTCTTGGCTTATTTTCTAGAAGTTCAAGTCCAAGACTTAATGACCAACTGTTTTTGCCCTCTTGAGAAGGCACTGGATGACTATGGTGGACAGTGCATGGCAGAGAAAATCTTTTATTTTTCCCTATATAATTGTGTTTCCTTATTTCTTTTCTCTTTTCGTCATATTTGATCCTGTTTTTCTTGTTCAACTAAAATATTTATTCAGTACAGTTTAGTTCAGTGACTAGTTATATTAACATCACTTTTTTTTTTCACAATTTGCTTAATGGTTTACATAGAGCAATCAAACAGATCCACACTCACTGTGGATGGGTTGAACTCCAAATTGCAAGCTGACTTGTCTACAACTTTGAGTAGGCATGATGCCAGACAAGACAACCCTTCTTCAATGATATTTTCTCTTCATTTATGAAGGAAACCTTAGAGAGATGAAGGCAGTATGTGTGTAGGTCTTGTTTTCTGAGTAATTTTTGTTTTGGAGGAGGAAGAGGGTGAGGGTAAGTTGTCTTTACATACTGACTGCACTTTTACCTTAGCACGAGATCTACATCTACTAAGTTCAAACTCATCCAGGTGGGTGTGGCTTGCATCTGGCTGCTGTGCTCCACTTCTTCCTTCTGCAGTCCTTGGAGTTGAACCTCTTTTGCCACTCTGGCAAGATGTTCTTTTCCTGGACCAACTGGGTGGGTCTTGTCTCTACCTTCTCTTCAGGGAGCTCTGTCGCAGTTTTCCACCCTGGGCCTGTCTGATGTTTGAAGTTCCACTCACATACTGGGCCTTGTTGAGCTGAGTTTAGTGAATTTCTGGTGGGCCCCAGGGGAGGGGAGTTCCATTCACAAGCTGGGCCTGGTTGCTGGGTCAAAAAAATTTCCAGTGGGCCCTGGGAGGTCAGCAGAGGAAATCTTTTACATCATGAGTCAAGAAGTGGAGCAAGAGCCAGAGGGGTTGGTCGCACAGTTCCTCTCAGGAGCAGTGACTCAGGGACATCTTTCAAAAGTTTCACTATTTCTTAATAATATTACCTTGGTGACCACACATTTAATACATTGACCTTTGGGGAACACTCATCCAATTCATAGTATTTTTCTGGCAGCTGTTCTTCTTTTGGTAAATGCATCCCAGTGTTTCCTTGTCTTTGAGGAGAATGCCTACTCTAGTTTTGATCCAAGGCTAAACATTTGAACCATGTCTGGCCAATTAAAACATCACTGTCTACTGGCCACAGATAGAGGCTTGGAGATGAATACGTGATTCAGTATGTGGGGCTGTATTCTGAGGTATTTTCTGTCTCTAAATGTCTTAGGGAAAGAAAAGCCTCTTTGTTCACTAAAGATGCTCAAGATCAAGTGTATCTTCTAACTACAAGAGACTCCTGGAGAAGACATAGCACCCTGAAGAGGGAAGTAAAGCCAAGAAGTAAAAGAATAAACTTGAGGGTGCTAATATGATTTAGGTACCTGGGTTCAGTTGTGCCTGCAGCTTAAGGTGGCCATTCAATTGTCCATGCCAATAAATTCACTGTCCTGCTTACACTATTTTATTGAGTTGGATTTTGCCTCTTGTGGCATCAAAATCTTTACTAACACTCTCACTTTTTTTAATTCATCTTCACATTTCCTCCCTGTCTGACCTCATTATATGCATTTCTATCACAATTTGTTCAGCTTCTAAGATTGTATTCATATGCTCCTGATTCCAATATGATTCTTCCAATACTCCTAGTTAACACGTAATACTCTTTTCTTAAGGAATATTAAATTCCCTATGAAATTTTTTGGACATCAACATTTCTGCTCGTTACAGCTTTCTGTCAGTGTCCTGGACACTGTAGATATTTAAAAGTATACTGAATTAAAATGAGTATCTTTGGAGACTGTGAGTATTTCTACTTTCTTGGAAAACAATCAGATAGCATTTCCAGGGTCAGCCAAATAGCTCCGTGGATTAAATTGCCTGCAAGCAGGACAGGGGTTTGGAGTTTGATCCTTGGGCCTGTCATGCTGTCCCCACCCGCAGGGCACACTGAGATGGCAATTGAGACTGGGTGTGGTGGCATGCTCCTATAATCTCAGGTCTTAAGAGGCTGTAAACAGGTGAATCACTATGACCTTGAACTAGTCGTGTGACCCTGAACACCCCATAGAACCTTCCATAAAATACAAAAAAAAAAGAAACAGACAAAAGAAAAGTTTTAGAATAGCATTTCCCAAGCCAATCATGAAGAAAACTGATCCACTACCAGGTGACTGAATAGTATATAAGAGTATAAAAGATGCGGTCAGAGAAAAACAAAATACACTTTAACAAAGTCCAGTTAGTGCTTCTTAAAGCCATTGTTATGCTAGCAATAATGGGACACTCTAAGCATGCTACAGGGCATGTGGGTATAAAATAGCCTGGATAACAATCAGGCCAAAGCTCTACAGTAATTTGAACTGGAAAGGTTTGATATAAAATTTTAGTGAATTGGTTTCAGGAGGCTGGATAACAGGATAAAGAGAAACAGACAGAACACAGGAAGAAATACATTTGGGAGAAGCTCTCCCAGGACTGAATTCACACCTCCAGACAGATGGCGTGGCTGTAACCCACCGGCCTGTGGAGAAGTTCGCTGAGCTGCCTGGATCAGGCTATAGCTGCAAGAAGGACACCACTGGATGAAGTGGTACCGACATTTGCCTAGGAAATGCCAGGGAAAATGGTTCAGCGTGCTACACAGACCTCACATCTGTGAAATTCTGACTTTGAAAAGTAACATGCTTTCATCTTGCATAGGGGCCCTGGCACTGATAAACTGCCAGTTAGAGATTTTAAGTGGCACTGGAGTGGTTAAAATGTCTTTTTGTTCTTTGTGTCCCACATTGCCCTGAAGAATACTGAGTATATAGTTTTCCCTTCTCCAACTATTTGTATTTTGAATTATTTGCATTTTTTTTTTCATTTTGATGCCAGCAGCTGTGCCCCAGGACTCACACATGCTAGGCTTGTGTTCTGCCACTGAGCTAGAATTCCAGCCCTATTTATTTCTTTAGGATAAAATTTATTTTTTTTTAATTTTTTTTTCTATTTTATTTATTTGTTTGCTTGTTTATTTGTTTGTTTCTTTATTTACTTATTTCATGGCTGGCTCAGCCTGCCCTGGTGGTGGGGCTGGTGCAGCATGTGGTACCGGGAATCGAACCACAGTCCCTGCAGTTGCCTGAGCTTTCCTAAGCAGGCGCTTTAAACCACTGAACCATCTCGCTGGCCCTCTTTAGGATAAAATTTAAATGTTACAAAAACCTAAAGTTGATAGGTTCAAGAGATCCTATAAATTTAAGCAGAATAAAAGCAAAGAAAATGATACTTGGCACCAAAAGTCAGTCTCCTGAAAACTTGTGGCAACAACAAATCTTATGAGCAGCCAGAGGGGAGAAAAATTCTCTGTTTTGTATAGGAGAGGCAAAACAGGAAAGGATATGAGTTTCTCTCAGAAATAGTGCTAAGAAGGAGTCAACAGAAAAACATCTTTCAAACGCTGAAAAAACAAAAAGTAAATGTAGGATTTATATCAAGAGCAAACTTATTGTATGGAAGAATACATACAAAGAAGGATATAAGAAGATATTTTAAAACTAAAGTGAAAAGAGCGCCTACTCATGATGCCTGCGGACACCACGTTGTTCTCTTCCTGGCATCCAGCTCCTTGCGTGAGCTCACTTTCAGTGTGACCCTTTTATGTCACCTGGACTATCCTCTTTCTGTCTGACCATGCCTTACAAGGAGATTAAGGCCTGGCTCCTCAACCAAGCAACAACAGCTCTCTGATTTGGAATCCTGGTTCTAGGAACCCGCATCATTACTTTATCCTTGATTCTCTACTGATTCTCAGTTTGTTTTTTTTCTTTTCAGTCTTTGTTGGATGCATAAACTTACAGAGGATGACTATTATATATATTAGTTACTTTTGTAGAACTTTTGAGCAAAATACATGCTTTAAAATGGTAATTTATAATTGATATTAGAAAATTAGTGAATCAATTTTATTATTCATCAGGATTATTCTGA
>PVKN010041279.1:0-10532 GCA_004027915.1 Capromys pilorides
TTGAGGCTTTCGGTATAAATGCATGGGTCACGTACTAAGTGCCAACCACATTGTATTATAGTCATAAGAGAGCAATAGGGCCTTGGCCACAGAAGAGGAAAATGAGGCTGCAAGTCCTGAGATGCTGTGCCACTGTCCCAGGGCATGTGCAGTGTGAGCTGTGGGCTTCAGTCCTGGACTCCATAGCCTGGACCTCTATTCACTTCCATTGTGCCTCCTCCAGAGGAGACAGGGAGACATGGGTTCAGAAAGCTTCTTCTTTTTTTTTTTTTTCTTGTCTTTTTGAGACAGGGTCTCAGTATACTGTTCAGGCTGGCCTTGAGCTCACTTTTGTAGCCCAGACTGGTTTTGAACTTGCACCAATCCGCCTGCCTCAGCCTCCCAAGTGCTGGGATTATTGGTATGCACCACCACGCCTGACTCAGAAAGCTTCTTGAAAGAACACACTGATAAAATAACAGCAATGGTGATCACACCAACTGTAAAACTCATATGCATTAAAAATAAGGGAATGTGGCTTTATTTAAAGAACCTAACCATATGGGGTTTTGGTTGGAGCTCCAAATCCACAAATCACAAAGTGCTGTTTATTTTGTCCTTCAGGACAAATTCTGACCCACTCACTCCTCACCACTAACTACCCTGGTCTCCCCAGGGCACTCCTTTACTTGCTTACTGGTACCATCTCTTATCACTGCCTTTGTCCAGTTCTGATCCCTGGACCTCATTTCAGCACAGCAGAGAGGACTGGGGAGGGGGACGGTCCTTCATCCCAGGACACCACCTCTTGGCTACTATCCCTGATAGGGAATGAAATGACTTCACCCCATCCCCAGCACACACAGACAGTCCTGGGGTTTCTGTCCCCACCATAGATATGCCCTCCAAAGCACCACTGTGTGGGCAGCTTTCCACAGGAAAACTAGGTAGATGGATGAACAGGGGGTATGGCTTAGGTTGTGCTCTCTCCTGGTCTCAGTACATAGGTCAGTTCTGAGCACACAGGAAGGACTCCATGAATTCCTATCCAGAGACGGAGCCAGTCAGCCTGTGTGTGTTAATCTCCTTACATGGAACATTTAGTTCTTGAACTTCAGTGCCAGGAAAAGAAAATAGACCCATGAACACACAGAGACTGGGTACATGGATTTGCAGTGTGTGGTTGGCAAGGGGCATCAATAAGGAGATATGCTTTGTTGATTGGCATAGTGCATCTCTTCCACAGAGTAGCTGAGGCAGCCATACTGTTGACCCAACAACTGACATGTAAGCCTTGCTTAACCGTTTGAGTCCCAAGCAGCGCAATTGCGCTGCTGAGATTTTATGTTGAGAAAACCCAGCACATTTCGAGCATTGTGGACAACTGACGGTGCGTTACCGATTGTCGAAGTTGCATGCTCAGATTTACTGACGCAAGTACATCACACAGCTCCTTTTAATATAAATAGTACATTGAATCCCGATTGGGATTCATCGATGTAAAAGAAACAAAGCTGTTTGGGTCTTTTCGTACTCATTTAGAGAAAGTGCAGTTGTGCTGTTTGGGATTCTTCAACAGTGTTTTTTCAATACTCCCTGGGACTCAAATGGTTAATACAACAGTATATAGCCAAGAGGTCCACTGAGGTGAAATTGAGATCTGGGTTCAGGTGAATTTGTTTAGATTTAAAGAAATATGCTAATTTACATTTTAATGTTGCAGATTTTTAAACTTTTATCTACTTGTAATGACAAAAATCAGTAAATAAAAAAAAAAAAAAACAAATTTTTTTTTTGTAAATCTTCTTTTAGCTGCTGTCAAAATAAACCCAAATGAAAACAAAAACAAAAAAACAAAAAACCATTATATCCACTAGCTAACAACCCAGGATTTGATTTGTTTCAAAGCAGGGCATCTATCATGAGAGACTCTGAGAGGTAAGCTTGTGTACTTGAGGCAGCTATTTGCACCTCAATGATTTTACACTTTTATTTAGGTTACACTCCTTGGGTTTGATCACAGAGTCATCTTCCTGTTTCTTTGCTCCATGTCAGTGATGATTGGCTGGTATTCTTCCATTGGATCCTGGTTACATAAGCTAATGATTTTTACAATTTTTGGTGCTTTTGTGTTATTCGTACTGTGCATTCTAACAATGCCAGAGCATATTCTCATTACAGGAATACATCCAGTAAGTCAGAAGTCATCAGCTTTCAGTCATTTTTATCCCCGGCTTGCTCAAGCAACTGTGTCAGCATAAGGAATGGCTTGGGTTTGTAGTTAGCCTCACTGAGGTGTGCAGGGTCTGCTCAGTGCTCCAGAACAGGGTGAGTGCCCACTGTCTATGGCTCGTAGCCTGGTGCCTACAGCCAGGCAACCTGCACGCTCCCTTGTGCATGGAGCCCTGGTCTATCGGTATGCTAGTAAACTCTATTTAGCCATCAACCGCTTTCTAGGCATTCAACAGGAGGAAGAGTTAAAGCATAGCTAGCTCGGTCCTCCATGATTTGATTTATATGGTAGAACAAGAAATTAATTATTCATTTGGAAGATCTGTCAAAACAGGGTGCTGTTGTTGGCAAAGGGCTCTGCCATACGCTGAAATAAATCCACCAGCATGTGCCTCCTCTGGGCTCTTTGTATCTGAACTCCAGATTCTCTAGCCATCATGCACTCAGTTTGAACCCAGCTGGAAAAGATTTCAGAAGTAGAAGCACCATTCACTGTGCCTAACAAAGACACAGAGAACTAGGAGAGACAAGACGGGCTCTCAGGGTAACAGAGCAGATCTTCAGGCTGCAGGAAAGGAGGGCAGGAGGAGAGCAGACTCACTTGCCTCCCGCTGACGTGCGGCCTTACTGCCTCATTCACGCAGCTCTCAGCGCTCTCCACCTTGCTCATCTTCTCTGTGTGTTTCCCACTACCACGGACTGCTTGAAGGAGCAACAGCAGCTGTCCATTTGCAGACACTTAGGGGAGTTTTCTGACCTTAGCATTTGAATTATACCGGGCAACTGAGATGGAAAGCCTAGAAGGGAGGCATCCAGACAAACAACCCTGGGGCCTAAAGGGACAGAAGAGCTTTTAATTTGAAGTGCTCCCAGTGCTGATCCCAGATCACGCCTGCCCTTGCGCCAGGTGGCAGGTCAGCCAGAGATGTTTTTGTTTGCAAACAGAATGATTCACTACTTGGGAGATTTCTCTTTTATGAGGTTTTCTCAGGTGACACAACTTTGTTGACTTATTGTAACTGCATTGCTTTTAAGTAGTTTTAGGGTGGGGCAGGGAATGGTAACCACTGGCTGTAGTGGAAATTTGGCTGCTCCTTCTGGTTCTAGAAAGCACACAGCATAAGCCAGACCCACAGGCTAGAGCTGTTGCCAGGCTTCTAGAAGAAATGATAGAACTCACCTTAACAAAGCTCATCTGCTTAGGAGCATCTGGGCACAAGAAGCTTGATTTCTGTTCAGTCCCAGAAAATTTATATCCCACTCGCCAAAGATACAGACCAATTATGGGGTATCACACACTGAAAGCTGCCCAAAGGATCAGCCCCCTCCAATTCTGCTCCCCAAATCCAGACACCTCTATTTCTTTACTGACTGCTAGGATATCTGCATTCCAGACAGCTGCAATGGGAAATAGATGATTACGTTGAGGTATTCATGTTTAATTAGTTAATGAAAGTGTAGAGGTCTCATAACTGGCCACTGATCAGATTTACATTCTTCTGATTAAGCCTGCTAAGGAGGATCTAATAAATCACTTACATACTTAGCAAATTTTGACAGATTTATGCACCTTAGGAAGAAAGATGTCAGTGGCACAATTTAATGCTTGTTTTCTATGTTCAGTTGATTCTAGACAGCTTTAATATTTTTCTTATGAGGTTTAACAGCACATAAATAATATCCTGCAAGCAGACTCTAAGCTGAAAAGAAAGCACAGCCCTTGAAGTAACCATAGCTGTGTACACACACTGGCTGGGTCCTGACAATACTGATCAGCTCTGGCGCTGAATCTCCAAGAAAGTAGGTTAAATGGTTTGCTCCAGGAACCATGAGTGAAGCAACTAAAGATGTATCCTATCTGATGTAGCTTTCTGCTTTCAATCCTTCTGTATATTTGCCCAAATTTTACCCTTCTCTTCGTTTTCTTGAGAATGTTGTTTGTGAAGTTCTTGGTTATGAGCTAGTCTCGTTAACAACTGCATTAAGAAACTAATGAACCATTCTAAATTTGACCTTTATCGAGCTGTCACTCTTAGAAAAACATGTTACAATGTCTTTTTCCCCTTCCTTTCAGATGAGTTCCTTCTGTGATATACCTTTAGGTGTAGAAATATATCACTAACACGGTACCACATGCAATTAAGCTTGCACTGCGGCTGGCCAGATAGCTCAGAGGCTTAAAGCACCTGCTTAGGCAGAGGCAGACAGACACCTATGCGGGGGTTCGATCCCTAGGGGTGGGTGGGCTGAGACTGGGCTTGAGACTGGGTGTGGTGGCACTCTCCTGTAATCCTAGCTTTCAAAGGGTGAAAACAGGAGGACCACTATGAGTCTGATCTGTGTAGTGAGACCCTGTAATAAATACATTAAAAATAAATAAATAAATATATATAAATATAAATATAAATATAAATATAAATATAAATATTGGTTCTTAAACTTGTACTGCCTGCTGTGTATCTTGAGCTCTCTGGAACCTTCCCAGCTCACATGCAGCAACATTATGTGAAGGTCTCTCATGTGCTCTTATCTCAGAAAGAAGCTATGCTTGCAACATAATACAGCAGGTCAGAGTGAGACCACAGCCTACTCGCAGAAGTTGTCATCTTCAATATTATAGCATCTATTTATAGTTTATATAACTCTTACATAAGCTGTCATGATGTTAATAAACAGAACGGCTGATATTTCCATAAACATAAAAGTGAGAATATAGAGCCGTCGATCAAAAAGTATGTTCAAGGACTGATTTTTTTTAAAGGAGCTATGGTAGGGCCAGCCAGATAGCTCAGTGGATTAAAGCACCTGCTTAGACAGATGCAAGGGCTTCAGTCCCCAAACTGCTATGCCAGCCCTGCACCAGGGGCATACTGAGACAGGGATTGAGACTGGGTGTGGTGGTATGTGCCTATAATCCCTGCACTTGGGAGGCTGAAAACAGGAGGATCACTATGAGTCTAATCTGTGCAATGAGACCCTTTAGATATTGTACTAAATACTAAATAAGTAAATAAATAAATAATAAAGGAGCTGTGTTGGTCAGAGCCCAGATAGGCTAACTCCTGTTAGCTGGGGCTGGGAGAGTGGCAGTTATATTTAATCAAGCTATCAGGTCATGTAGTTTGTGTTGTGTTTTGTTGTTGGCTTTGTTTTGGTGATTCTAGGGATTAAACCTTGGCACAGTTTTTATACTGGAATTTATGTCTTCCTGCTCTACTGAATAGTGAAATATTATATTGTAATCTTTAAGATTCTTTGTAATCTCCTTGAATTACAACTAAAGAATTAAAAAACCAGAATTGGAGACAACTGTGAAAGATAGAATAAAATTCATGAGGTCAAAATGAACACCGTTTAAAAGCTACTTCGAACTTGCCTTGTGATTTTAAGTCATATGAACTTTTAACTCTTATGTAAAGAACTTAAAATTCTACTTTTATGGTAATGCATAAGACATTTCCAAACTCAGGTTCACGAGCGGGTGTTGGATGATCAGGTGCAGAGAGACGTGAGTGGAGTGAGGAGAGGACCTCATCTTCCCCCTGCTCAGGTTCACTAATTCTCATTTTCATATTACATAACTTTTTTTTTTTAGTCTATAATCTGATCTGAGTGATGCTTCTAGAATGTGGATCTGGGCCCACAACAGCTCAGGCCCAGAGCCATCCTTAGCTCTACTCCATGTGCTCTCAGCATCCTGAGGCCCTTTGATCATGACCTTAGCAAGAAGCACGATGAGAACTATGACCTCTGCCCGTCCAGGTGTCGAAGGGCTACTGGGATAATAATTCAAGAAAAACAAAATCACTCTGAAATGATACTTAGCTTTTATCCCCTCACCTCAAATTCCTCCTATTTTCCAGGGTCCTGCTTAGACCCTCTGTGGAATCTGGCTCCCTGCCCCTTTCCCAGCCCTCCCTGTGTAAGTATCATGGAAAGATGCATGACTTTCCTTTGGGACTATTGTTCTGCCTTACCTTGGCCCCAATTTGACATTCTGGTCCCCACTGAGGCCTGTAGGACTATTTGGCCCTCAGACCAAGCCTGCTCCCCAGCCCCATGCCTTGCTGTAGTGTGAATGCTTATGTCTCTCCAAAATCCATGCTGACTGCATTGATATTGAGGCATGCCTTTAGGAGGTTAGCAGGTCCTGAAGACTCTACCTTCATAGATGGGATTAGTGCCTTAATAGAAGGCCCTAATAAAAGAGACTTGTAGGAGCCTGTGTTCTGTCTGCCATGTGAGGAACAAAGCTACGTGACACCAAATCTGTTGACATCTTCACTTTGGACTTCTTAGCCTCAGCTGTGAGTAATAAATACATACTTTTAGAAAGTACTCACTCTCCACTGTTTTGCAACACAGGGGGAAGGACCGACATCCTCCACTTCCTTGAGCGTTGTTCTTTCCATCAGGGGTCTTAGTCAGCAGTGAGCTCTGTTGGCTCTGCTGTTCAGAGCCCTCATAGTCCTTCTAGACTCACTTCCAGAAGTCATAATACATCTCCCTCAGCTGAATCCCCATGGCTGATACCGTAGGTCATGGTCACTCAGTTTCTTGTTTTGGCCCCAGCATGGGTCCTCTTAGAGCAAGGTAGGTCCAGACCTGGTGTATTTGCATGCCACATCTCTGTTCTTCAAGAACAACCAATGCTGCGTGCCTGGTCTCAGTCTTTAAGGGTCACTCCAATCTTTACAGCAGCCTGAGCTGGGGGGACATGACAGACTTTGCAGTTGTGGTTCATGGAGCAGGCTCCAAGCCTCAGAGCTGTGGAATTAATTGCATAAGAGTAGCTCAGGATTACTATGAATCTGACTGGAAGGAGTGAGTGTGGACACTGTTGTTACAGCCATGTCCTAGTGGCCTGTGACTCTTGCTGTGTGATCTCAGGCAAGCCACTTCACCCCTCTATGTCATGAAACATAATGATGAAGATGAAAAGCAATCCAGGTTAAGTGCTTACCACTGTTCTTGGCTTCCAGGAATTGCTGGACATGTCCAGGTAATGTCACTACAGCTATTCAAGATTGTCACCTGCCTCCCACTCTCAAGGTCAAGGTGGATAGATGTATTTCTACAGTGAACTTGGGCTGTTTTTGCTACTCCTTTTAACTCACTTGGAAGTTAAAGCAAGGCAGCTGGAGCCAGCAGGCAGGGAGCTAGAGTTAAATATGGAGGCCCACATTTCTTTAGCATATGCAGAGACTGAATGCCAAGCTCTTTATGATAGTAATTAGGGAGCACTGAGGGACTCTAATGGGTACATTTGTGGCACTAAGTGGCTCATTTAATGGAAGTTATGCTAGTTACTTCACCAGGGTGGATGAAAATAGAGAGATGAACATTGTCGTCTCTAACTCTGAATTACTTGGCTTTTGTCTGGTTGATTGATTGTGACAATTTTAACATTTTTAAAATGTATAACATTATTTTTGTAGTTTTTGATGTGTCAAAGAAAAGCACAGTAAGGCTTTGTTTAGATTAAGCTATCAAGTACATATAATTTTAAGGGGGAAGGACCATTGTTATATTACACAAGATCACTTTTTTGGCATATCTATGAAACCTTTTTTTTTTACTTGTGCATATGCTTTTTCTTTTGTTTAATCAAAGTTTTCTTTAAAGGAGCTACATGGAAGCAGGTGTTACGGAGAAGTGGCACTATTACTTGATAATTCAAACTAATCATAAATTAACATAAAGATGAAAAAATCACTTTGCCACTTGTGTCATTGTTTAAATAACTGGAGGCCTAGTTATATCTTGACCATTATGCTACCAAGATTAGGAAGCTCAGTAACAGGTTCTATGCACTTACCATGCCTTTATTCCATGTATGTGTGCTTCCCTTAGGCAAGAGCAGCTCTGCTTTCTTCCAGAGAGCAAAGAAGACCCTGGAAATGACACCAACAAGTTGGTGGAGCAACTGAGGGTAATTGTGAGCTCAGGGTGGCAATAGTGTGCCAGTCCTAAGTGGAGGTTCAGTGACACCATGTGCTCACAGGGAGAGAGCTAATTTTAGGTGCCTTCTGCTCAAAGCCAGCAGTGAGTTTTACCCTGGGAAACAGTGAAGGAGACAGTATCCATGTGCTCAGATGGACTGGAGCCAACAGCAGACAGCCATACTCAGAGATCAGCAGGTGAGAATAATCAATTAGCTCAGCCAGCCCAATGGCCGAGAGCCCATGGGCATCTCAGAGATGGAGATGGACATACTAGGAAATGAGGATGATGGAGCTGTGTATGGAGGTGGTGTTGAGCACATGGTGATGGAAACAGCTGCAATAAAGGCATAGATGTAATTGGAAATCAAGATAGAAGTGAAGATGTGGAGACTGGGGTGGAGATAGGGATGGAAGTAGGGGTGGAGATATGGTTGGAGGTAGGGAGAAGTCGATGAGTATGAGGAAGCTTTGAGACGTAGTGCCAGGCTTAGCCTGGCCTAGGAACTCACAGCCATTTTTACATAGATTTAGGGAGTTCAGACCTTCTCAGTTGTTTAGAAACATTTCCCCACTAGAATTGGAGACTGAAAATCTCCAGAAGTAGTAAAGGTCTTATGTGGCTAGTCAAACAGACTGAAAATAAGCTTGGAAGAAAAGAAGTCTAATCTAAGTTTTGCATACATTTCTTTTTTTTAAAAAAAATCTCATATTCAGATTCTTGACCACTTGTTGAAGGGAACGTTTGCCACTGTAGTCAGTTTCTCATTAAAAGTTGGAGATGAGCATGACAGTTCTCAAAGAATTTCTTTATAACCTCTTGTGCAGCTCCAGTAATTATAATTCTTTGAGCTTCTTCACTGAAAGGCACTATTTAAAGCACAAAGTACTTTTGAATATTAACTCATGAATTCTAACAACACCCATGTGGGGAAGGTAGGTGGCAAAATGACTCATTCAAGGTCATGTTAGTAAGTCGTGATAAGATTTTGGCATGTGGAATAAGAATTTCTGGACTTTCCAAAGTGCTCTTCTCACTGAACCCATGCTGGGACAGAATTGCCAGCACAGAAACTCATGGGCAGCCACAGATGCCACATGTGCATACGTCCTACATGCCAGTGAGTGTTCTTGCTTATAATCATGGAAACCAATCAAAAGCACAGGAAGAGCTGATTGGAGGACAGTTACTACCTCAGGGTGGCATGGGGCATAGGAGCCAGTTCCAATATGAGGCAACAAGCAAAGGAGACTGAACATCAGACCACGGCCATGGGCAGTCTAGATCTTGGCAACAAGGAGAAAATCTTACACACTGAGCTCTGCTGCACCAGTCATTGAAAATCTCAGAAGAAGCATCCACTTAACTGAATCTACAGAATACTAGCTATTTACGCAAGAGGAGAATAGGCTGTAAGGGGTATTGACTCCATCTTAAGTGTTGGGTACCGGATAGTGGTCATGCCACATGGAGAAATGCAGGCTGTTCTTCAGGGGCACAGACACAGACAAAGGAGACAATAGAGAGGAGGACAGAGGGACCATAAAAGGGGAGTGAGGAGCAGAATGTTGGGTTTTGGGGATCAAGGAGGGATTCCTGACAGAAGTGAGATGGACCTAGGTCTTAGGGAATGAAACAACTCTTACCATGCGGGGAAAGGAATTCCTTCAGACCCAAGACAAGGCAATGCCAGTAGTGCAGATGAAACAGGGAGCAGCCAGCTTTGCTGTGTGAACAAAGCACAAGTCAGCACATAGCACAGGTGGCAGCGGAATCTGGACAAAGTAAGCCAGAAACTATATCCTGTGGAATGACCTGGAGAGCAGAGGCTTTGCTTGAGAATGAGAGGACAGTAGCTAATTTGAGACTGTCCCTTCAAGTGCCCACATTTGAGGTGGCAACAGTATGAGCACATCTGTGAGGTTCTAGTCAATCTCTGCCTCCTCAGGTGGACTTGGGGCTGCAGGTTCCCTCACACTGGAAGCTCACCCACCACCTGTGGTTGAGCCCTAACCACAGAGAAGTGCTGGCTTCATCTCTCAGAGAGCTGTGCTGGTCTTTATTCCTGAAGTTGTGCCCTGTGCTCTGTCAGCCAGGTCCCCTTGATACCTGCACCCTCCCATAGTCCTCACAACCCACCTAACAAGTGCCAAAGCCCTCATTCACATAGTTGGGACTAGAGAGTAAACTCAAGGGGCTCTCTATTCACCCAGGCTGGAGAGATCCACAGGACCTGAAACCCATGTCTCCCAGACCCTCAAGCACTCATTTCAGCATCCTATGTGTCTACACATAGGATGCGAGAATAGCCCTAAAGAAACGCTCAATGAGTTCAAATGGCTGGCCCTTAAGATAGGAACTTCCAGGGCTGGTGTAGA
>PVKN010041280.1:0-10544 GCA_004027915.1 Capromys pilorides
CTTACCTTTGCCATTCGTGCATCTGTGATGTCACGTCAGACAGTTCCAGGCTCTCTTTAATACCTGCAGGGACCTGCCACTTGGGAGCAGGCAAGTCAGGTGCTTGGCATGGTGCGTGCCTGCCGCGTCCACCTGAGTGCCTTCCTGGACCAGGTCAAAGGTGGCTCCAGCCCTCCTGGGCGTTGGGCTACTAACACCAATCTTCCACACAAAGCTTCCATTCCATGAATTGGTGACTGTGATACCGCTGTTAGCTTCCCAGAAACCTCCCTGTCTGCCACAATCAGTTAGTCCCCGAGGCCCCACTGGCCTTGCCAATGCTTGCAGCTTGGGGGCATCTGGGTCATAGGTGTGGGACAGCGTTCCCAGGGGCTGAAAGCCTGTGACTCCTCGACTACCTGCAGCTGGCTCGCTGCTTCCTTGCTCCTGCCCTGCAGGTAGGGAAAGCTGGAGAAGGCACCTCACCAGAGCCGGAGTCAGTCAGAGGAGGAGCTGCAAGCCTCAGGGTTAAACACAAAGCTCCGAGCAGATCCATGTTCCTGCAAGGCCCCGGGCTGCATCTGCTGCAATCCTACTGAACGTAAGGTACAATCATTTGTTTGGGGGACAGTGACTGAGGACAGAGAGGACCAAGCCTGCATTTTCCCACAGACTGGGACATATCTGAGATGGTGCTTCATGTAGTTCTCGTCTAATGCTGTTTTATTCTATGAACCATTGGATCCTGGAGAAAGGGTTGGAGGAAGAAACCACCAAATTTATACATTTTTAAGATTTTCTTTTATTTTTTCCTTTTTTTGTGTGTGGTACCACAGATTGAACTCAGGGCCTTGTGCTTGCCAGGCAAGCACTTACTCCACTGAGCTATCTCCCCAGCCCTGGATTTTTTTTTTTTTTTAAATCAATTTGGAGAACTGAACCAGCCAACTGGGCACATTCTGATTTTCAACCCCTCTCTCTCCAGGGTTTAAGGGAACTTCCAGATTCGCCCCTAGACTTTGTGTCATCCACACTAGAAACACATGCAGTGGTGTTGGGAAGCTGGGTCTGAACACAGCTGCCCAGACACGAGCAGAGGTAGCCCTTTACCTCACCCATCAGCTAGAGGAGCATGTCTGCCCCCTTGGCCAGTGCTGGGTGCTTTCGTGGTCTACCACGGAGGAGAGAAACAAAAGAAAGAGAAGCAGGAGACAGAGAACTCCGTCAGACGACCCCAGCTCTGGCCACAGAGTCACCATGCTGCACCCTGTCTGGGCTTATTGGTTGGGGACACCTTCTTTTGCTTTTGCAGAAGCCAGTTTAAAACGATTCCCTTCAACACCCAAGCTCAGAAAACATGCACTGCCGTTAAGGAAAGCAATAAGGAATTTCCAATTCTAAATGTTTATGGAACACATTTGGCTCCCAGCCAATCAGGTGTTTCTGTGGAGATGTCACTGCCTGGCTCCTGCTCCAGGTGAGAAGCTGGCGTTGGCTCCGCTGCCGGCCAACCCTCGCTTCCAGTGGGCTGTCCTCCAATGCATAGTTTACCACATTGGAAACTTGCACACAGCAGCGAAAATAGCCTGTAAACATCATTTATCCGAACGGCCACAGTCCCCACCATAGCAGCTATGTGAACTGCCAAAAATTCCATCCTGTTTTCTTGTTTCCATAAAATCAGCTCTAGAGACTAGAACCCTCCAACCCTGGGCAGAAGGCCAGGTAGGGCACGCAGTGTAAGCTTTTTATCTTGGGCTCTGAACTTGCGCTGAGGTTCGGATTTAACTCAGATCCTCACATGTTGGAGAATCAATCATTTGAAAGGCGCGTTTGTCAGCATCAGTGTAACTTCGAGAGAAAGGAGATCCAGTCCCTTTAACTCCTCACCCGCGAGTCCCCTCTGAGGGAATCGCTCACGCCTGTTTCACGGGGAGACGGGTCTAAAAGAAGAACCGCTTTGATTTTTATCTCTAATACATTGTGTCGATTCCCCAGGGGGTTCCCTCCCTTTCTCCGTGGCCCGTGAATTCTCAAACACCTAAGAGCAAGGGCTTGTAAAGGTGTGCCCGGTCCACATGTGTCCTCGATACGGGTTTTACTCGCAGTCAAAAAGCCTCATAAAACATGGGGGTGCAAAAGTGCAACTTTATCCGTGTCCGTCATTTGCTTTGAGGCCATCAAACCCCCACATTTCCCTGAATAATGGTAAATTAGTAGCGTGGCTCACGAGTTCCTTCGGCCGGAGCATGCAGTCCCCGTTGAGGTTGTTTCCTGGCCCCTAGGCTCTGCTGCCCGCCTAACCTCCAGGGCTGGTTTGCTCGCCTTGGAGACAACGAGACGTCCCCCGTGGGTTCCACGTGGCATTTTGGGCTTGCTCTGTGTCCTCCCTATGCTGGTGGCCGTTTGGGCTGCCCCTCCTGCTGCCTCACTGTGCAGGCTTCCGCCACGGCGTGTGCCCCGCGCTTCAGCCTCCTTCTTGTGGCCTCCTCCCCGTGCTATTCTCCTTGCCACCTCCCTGCCCTTGCGACATTTTCCTGGGCAGAGGGAAGACTGCGTTCATCCTGGAGCCTCTGGGTCCTGTGTAGAAGGCTGGGCAGGGTCCATGGCTGCCAGGTGACACGGTAGGCCAGGCTGGGCTGCAGTCTGATCGCTTGGGTCTTCCCCCAAGACCTAAGGCAACCTGCTGTTCCCAGGGCCTGTGTCAGGCCCCGAGCTGGTCCGAGTAGGCAGAAAGGTGCTGAGGTACTGCTAGGATGTGCAGCAGAGGAGCTCCCAGCCCACCCAGGGGCACAATCACGTAGGCGACACCGTGGGGCGCAGGGCACACTGAGGCGCCTGACACGTGGAGTCCAATGGGGAGTGACAGCAGCCTGGCCGTGCTCCAGGTCACAGCTGGGAAGATGGGGCCAGGGTGCAGCCTTCTCACACAGCAGGACGAGTGCCTCATGGGCCTGCATGTCCTATTGGGCAGTCAGCCTCAGAGAGGCCACGGAACACACTGGTGAGAGGGGAGGACGGGAGGACGGGAGGACGGGAAGACAGTCTGTGCATCTGAGAAGAGACCAAAAGGAGCTTCAATAAGTGGAGTGGAGTGTGGAGCTGGGGGTGGGGTTTCTGTAGGACTCTAACATCATCTGGACTTGGCCTTGAGGCCCAGCATGGCCAGAGGACCCCGGCAGCGCCAGGTCCTGTCAGGAAGGGCCGACGCCCGTGCTCACCCTGCTGCTCAGGCGGATCTGTGCGCAACAGTGTTCTCTGTGTGGCTCCTGGGAACTGAGATCTGGGAAGTGAGGGACGGGCATCCGCAGCGCTGCTCCAGGTACGGCTGGGGCCCAAGCCACGGTGGCCCCAGGAGTTGGCTGGCTCTGCACCGGAGAGAGAAGTCTGGGTGACATCTGGTGTGTGGGGGCTCTCTATCTATCTCTGTTTCTCTCTCTGTTTGTCTGTCTGTCTCTCTCTCCTCTCTCTTGTCTATCTGTCTCTCTTTTCTCTGTTTCTGTCTCTCTCTCTCTCTCACACACACACACACACACACACACACACACACACACACACACTACCTGGCCAGGGGTGGCTTTTGAGGAGTGGGAACAGAGGCATTTTTAAGAACTGATGAGGACCGTGGCAAGGCCTCTGCACTGCTGTCAGGTAGCACGGATTTGTCACTAAGACAATGGCTTTTATTACACTACTTTCTCTGGAATTTTCCCACTGCCCACCATGTGGAGGAGGGTGGTGGTTTCAGTGCAATGGTGGTAGATGCCAAGAGGGAGCCAGAGCTAGGGGCACTGGGGCCCTACTACAGGGCAGAGCAGGACACAGGGCCTTGGCTTTGCTGGAGGGGTCCAGGAATGAAGAGTGCTGAGTCCAGTGTGTGGTGCAGCAGGCCTGAGAGGAGAGCCCGGCGTGGGCGAGCGTGGTGTGGAAGGGGACTGCGCTGGCCACGGACCCGCGTCCTGGTGCGGAGTGGCCTGAACTCCTGGCGGAGTGAGACCTGCGAGCCAGCCTGTGCTCCGGGCCCGACCTCACTGTCTTATTGAATTTCACTGCTGAAATATTTAAATTTGCTCTTCAAAAGCGTGCGTGAGATTTGGAGACTCATCTTCGGAAGCCAGGAGAAGTGTTTGAGTGATGAAGGTAGAGAACTCAGTCTGAGCAAAGCCATTGTGAAGATCAGACGCTGCCACGTCTTGTTGGGTGCACACCCTACTTCTGAAGATTAGCTGGGCGGGAACAAGTGGGTCTCTGTGCAGCGTCACGGCGCCGGCCACCCTCACATCCGGTAGATGTGTCTCACGCAGAGGGTCCGCCCTGCCGCCCACCCCGCCTCAGGTGCCCGCATCCACAGCTCCAGCCTCTCAAGTTGATTGTTTCAGAGGAGCCTGATATTAACTACGTTCTGAATTCCTATCGCTACACCATTATTTAAGTGATTATTATAATGCAAGTGTGCCAAAGATCTTAATCGACTGGGATTTATATCAGGTGAGCAGTATTTTCGGGAGTGCCTCACCGGGGTGCCGCCTGGAGTCTCCAGTCTGCTGCAACGTGTCGAGTGATTTCCTTGAAGAATTTACTCTGCCGAGACTGCGAGACTGTCCCCCTGCATCTCCACAGTTCGGGAATTCAACTGCTGCATTTGCTCTGAACCTACAAAAGCCTGGGGATAGCGACACACTGCATTTTACTGACTGAAATGTGAATTCTTGAACAACAGCAAAGAGTCTTCGTTTAACCCTATGGAGCCACAGTGATGCATTCGTATAAAGAACAAAAGATAAGGATGCGACCTGGAAACTCTTACTACTGTTTGCCTTGGCCCACGATGATCCGAACATTAACTGGAGCTGGAGGCACTGAAGAACACACGGAAGTGGGGAGGCCACGGAAGCCCACGGCACTCACGAGGGTGAGCACAGTGAAGTGCCTTCAGTCGCAGTAAGTCTCATAAAAGTATTTTTAAAAGAGATACTGAGAGCTTAAGTGAGACTCGCTGCTAATGCCTAGCCAGGAGAGGCCACGCTGTGAGTTTCTGTCCCTGGCCACCAGCACAATTTCTGGCTCCGGAGCGAGTCAGTGGGTGTTTGTCTACTGCGTAAGGAGCCAACTGGCTGGCAAACGCGTGCTCAGCACCTTCTCCAGACAAGGGGGAGGCCGTGCCCACAGGATAGGCTCCTGGGGAGCCAGGAGCTTGGCCTGTCTGCAGCGACGTTCCTCAGGCCTCTTGCTTCTGCCACCTCCTTCCTGGGCAGAAGCCCTGCTTGGCTAAGCTGCCCCAGGGCCAAGAGCACCTGCACAGACTGACCACGATGCTGAAATCCTGCCGCCTTGTGGATGAAGGGCTGGCTGTGCAAATCCCTGCCTCTCCCCCTCTTGTCTGCAACCGGCTGCCTCCCTCTTCCGGTTCTGTGGACCAATCCTGGTTCCACCCTTTCTGGTTCCTGCTCCATGCCAGGGCATCTATTAGGAGAATGCCAACAACCACCATGGGCCTCGCTGAGTTTACCCAGATGGGAGATAAGGGTAGGGGGCCCCTGGATTTGTCCTGGAATCCAGGAAGCTTCGTGTCCTGCAAGGTGAGCTTGTCGCCACAGTAGTGCAGGCCCAGGTCCTGAGATGATGTTGGAAAGTTCCAGCTCCTATCCACCAGCCAACTTCCACCCACAACCCCTCCCCCCCCATTCCCGTGCATCTTTACTCCAAGTAACACAACAAGCAATGGCAGGGCTCTTAATCCAGGGGTGTCAGTTGGAGACTCCAGTCTCCAAGTGCCGCCTTCACAGCTAATTTGCAGTGGATGCAATTATCGATCTCACAGGCCTCTGCTGTGGGCCGTGGCCACACAGAGCCAGCGGGAGGCTGCGCGCCCCTCCCGGGCTGTAGTCTCCTGATGCCCAGAACCAAAGCTTGTGCTTCACAGCACAGAAGTTCCCTAATGTTTAGCACCAGGAGGTGACCCAGATCCAAGGTCATACAAAATCTAATAATAAAAAGGCAGGAAAACAATGCCACACACAACTGCCTCTGTGTGACACAGGAACTGTACTGCCCTCTGATGCTGGCGGGTACTGGATCCGAAAGAGACCTACTTCCTCCTTTGGAGGTGGAGACACTATGTCCTCTGGCATCAATTCATGACCTTGGCCGGGAAATGTCTCTGGATTATCACACTCACGAGCCCGTGGAACCTTGAGGTTTTGTAAGTGGTGGAGCGGGGAGGAGAAGGCTGGAGCGATGCCAGCTTTACACACAGAATGGGAGAGCTGGCTGGAGAGATGGCGTGGTCTAGAGAAGCCAGGAAGGAGAGGCTGCCGGCAGCCTCACGTACCATGGAGAAAGCCGCTTGGGACTTCTGAGCTCCTGAAGCACAGGTTGCAGAGCTGTGTTGTTTCTACCGTGGCATTTGGGGCCACTAGTTGTCCTGTGCCAGCAAAGGAACACTCGCCCTGAGCAAGAGACGACGTGGGCTGTTGGTGGCCTTGACACAGGGTGGTGGAAGGCGGTCCTCATGGCTGCAAGTGAAACATGCCTCGAGGGCGTGGGGGGCACCCAGGGCTGCCCACCAGGGATACCTGCAGATGGGCGTTCTCAGCATCCCTTGACAACTTACAGATCTTAGTAAAAAAGGGGGCATGCGCTGTGTTCCTTCTATGGGACACTTGGGCTTTTATAAGAAAAATTTAAAGAGCAGAATGTCTTCAAGCCTCAAAAGAATAAAGCTGCCATAACGCAGAGGCAAGAACAGCAGCTAACACTTCTGACAGAGTCTGTGGACCTCAAATTGCCCCGAAACGCTCTGAGAGTGCAGTTGGTGCTGGCATTCTTGGATGAAAGGACACCTTGTCCGGGGGACAATTTTTAAACCAATCCTGTTTTTCAGAACAAACAGTAGAATGCACGGCCAGGCCACGGAGAGGGGGTATTTTGCTTCCAGACGGCCCTGTGCATCTGCGATGCACAGTCACGGCATAAATTTGAGGTTGATAAATTTTATCTGAGGTGCTTCCCACTGCGTGTTCCCCGCTTGCTGTCAGAGGTGTCATAGCGTTGTGGTGACCCCGGGCCATGGTGTTGAGGACACTGAGTTCAGGCTCCCCAGCGGTGACCTTGGCCAAGGTCGAGCGTCTCTAAGCCTCTGTGTCCTTATCTAGGAAATGCAGATGGGAGCAGCGCCGGCGTGCAGGTCAGTCAGCTCCGGGACTAGATAAGGGGGTGGGCGGCGGCGGCTGCAGCGCACAGCTCACACACGGCAGGCCGGCGCTCCTCAATGGTAGTCTTCTTGGTTTGCTAGGGAATTGGTGTCCAGGACTGCTGGATTTTCCTTCATTCCACTGCAGCTCCTAAAGCCCAGCTGACCTGCAGGAGCTGCACTTCCCAGCAGTGTGACCGCTGCTCCAGGGCTGTTTAGTTTCCTACAAGTGCCAGAGATGAATGCCAAGAAATGTTAAGCGAGAATACTGAGGGCTTCTACCCGGCCCCTGGGGCATTTCTGAGGCTGGTAGGGCCACCTGGAGGCTGAGATCTCCTCTCCCTCAGAGGTAGCCTTCTGCCTTTGTCTCTAGGACCCAAATGCATCTGGGCATCCACCCAAGGGTGATGATGTTGGACACACAAGGGCCTGGTTGAGGAGGAAAATTCAAGAGGCTCTCCATCCAGGGAAAATCCTTCGAGGCTCCTTTTTCTGGAGGTTTCTATAGCGACCCCATATCACAAATGAGCTGCTGCCCGCAGGTGAGGACACAGGGAGCCCAAAGCCCAGGCTGGTAGGGAGGGCTTCAGGTTAACCGAGAGGCCCGTGTGTTCTTATGCACAGATGTTGCTTGGAACCAAATGGAATGTTTTGAGCCAGTAATCCCAGCACTTTGGAAGGTGAGCCAGGAGGATTGTGAGTTCAAGACTGGCCTGGGCTATATAGCCAGAACCTGTGTACCAAAAGAAGAAAAAAGAAATAAAAAAAAATGAGGCCCAAGGAAAGGTGGCTGACTGGGTGTGGAGCCTCCTCAGGGCTTGCTGAAGTGGTCATGAGTGTCATCTGTTAGCGACCTGCAGAGGAGAATGTAAAACCTCTATCAGCGCCTCCCGATCCCGGCACTCAGATTCTATTCACTCAGCACGGGAACTGGATTCGGTCTGCGTCGGGTGAGCTGCTGTCGGGGGTCGTCTTCCCTTGTGATTGATGCCTTCACCTTTGGACTGTGATGTGTTCAGCTGCCCCGGCGCCCCCATTCCCATCTTAGCCAATGTAATTGGCCCCTTGGGAAGACTGGGAGTCCCTGCATTTAGATGCTGTGGATGGGTTTCCCGGATGTAGGCTTTCAGGGAACATGTCGCCAAAGATCCTTCTTCTCAGATCAGGCCTCGCCGGGCGCCTTAGTCACGGCTCGGGTCGCACAGGATTACCAGGGGACCTCACCTGCTCGGTGGTGCGGGGCTCACCCCGCCTGACACTTGGCGGGAGCTCAGAATGCGTCAGCGCAGCCAGAATCAAAGTTCGCTTGTCGACACGGGCTCAGGGCAGCCGGTTCCTCCAGATCGCCGCCAGAAGGCTGTCAGTGGCCCGAGAGGCCAGCCCGGGGCGAGCGTGACAGGAGCCCTGCTCCAGGCCGGCAGAAGACGCTGAATAGTTTACTTGCGATTCTGTGGCCTTCTGTGCTCTCTCCCCGAAAAGGATGCTTCTCGGCCACGCAGCCTGGTGCAAACCTCCTCTTCCGTGCACCCAGAGGCCCAGGGTTGCCAGCTCGGGGGCTGCACAGCCAACAGCTCTGCCCTGCTGAGTCCGCCTGCCCTGCTGTGTGCCAGGCTGAGCCCCACGATGTGTCTGGGTGCACAGCGCTGGCCTGACCAACTGGCAGGGAGGGGGCTGGGGGTCCTTTCAGGCTCTGAGAGGCTCTGAGGGAGGCGTCACACCCGCTGCGAGCCTCACCGGGAGAGCAGGACCGGCTATGGCCGGCCAGAGCAGGCCTCTGCGGAGCACCGGGCCCAAGGACTTCTGGAGGACGCTTTCTGACACGCTGCCCGTGATCTGGGGCCCACGGGTCACTCCGTCGTGGCCTCCCGCGTCATAGGAGCTGTTCTCTAAGGAGCAGCGCGCCACAGTCATGCACACTCTGCGGCTGTCGGTGAGCTTCCCTTTCCCATCGCCACATGAACGCCCGAGATCATCAACCCGAACAGCAAAGGCGGATTAGGCTCACGTTTGGGAGGGCTCAGTCCGCCGCTGGTGAGCGCCACTGAGCCTGCGTGGTCACAATGGGCCACTTGGGGGCCAGCGTGGAAGAACGAGGAAGAGAGCGAGCTGCGGTCGCGATTGGCTTGGGGGCGTGAATCAAGGGGCCAGAAGGCCTCCCATTGGTCCCGGCCTTGGGCGCTTCCACTTCCTCCCAATCGCACCAGGGAGCAGGCTGATGATGCGGGGGCTTTCCAGAGACATCCGGGATCTGGGCTACAAAGGCGTCCTTCCCCGAGCCCTGATGCAGCGCGGTTTCATAGCTCAGGTCCCGTGGTGGTGCTGGCCTTTGCTCCAGGCAGCCCTGGCTCTCGGGCCCAGCCTGGGGCTCCACAGACTTCCTACGACCTCGGCAGGTGCTTGCTACCTATGCCTAAAGCACACAGCATCCCACGGCTGTTCACTCTTCTCCACAGTGTGAGCTTCGTCAAGATGCTGCATTCTAGCCCTGGACCTGGTAGATTTTAACGAATGAATAAATTGAATCAAAGATAGGCATTTGTATATTTCTTTGCTGCAGTGAGGATGTCAATAACCATCTGTTGGCCTAGATTGTTCCCTGACCCTGGGTTTCAACATGGTCACCTTCCTCCATGGGCCTGGCATGCCAGCCCCAGGAATCCCGTCCACGTAGCAAGAGACAATTGCTTTTGAACTCTTCATTTCTTTCTATTAAAGGAAACTAATCCATGCCTCATGAGCCCCTGACAGGTGGTGGGTGTCGCTCTGGATTCCAATAGCTTTAAGACGAATGTGACTAAACCCATTCCCAACCCAACTCAACCCAACTAATAGCACAGCAATCTGGTCAGGTACAAAACATATGTGTGAGGCTTCCTAAAAGGCAACGTTGTACCCAGCACATCCGTGGCAGCTTTGTGGTTTAGGTACGTGGCCAAAGGCTCACTGTGTTCTCTCTCGAAATTCTTTCCTCTCACAGCATGAATCTGTGGGACGTGGGCATCATGCGCTATCTCTGATCATTTGTCTCATGAGTTGGCTTCTGCTGCTGGCTCCATCTTCACCAGCCTATCTGAGGCTCCGTGGCACACCCAGCTGCCCACTGCACACCTGCAGCCAGCAAGTCCCTAGCGCAGAATGGATGGCAAGTAAATAGTTATTGACAGCGTGTCTCTGACCAACATCTTCACTAGAATTCCTTATTCACAACAAACACGTGCAGTGACGTCCTCTGGTTTCACACCCATTGCCTCTGTCATGCCATGGTGACAAAGGCACTGCCCTCTTTGTAAGGTCACATGACATCTGCTTTTAAAATTCCTTTCTCTGAAGTCAAGATGGTTTTCTGATTTTTCTTACAGGTTATAAAGACATT
>PVKN010041281.1:0-10557 GCA_004027915.1 Capromys pilorides
CCCCACATGACCTGAGCCTTTTGGGGTCAACATGATCCAATCTAGAATGAGAACTGTGCTATGAAGGTCTCCACCACCGCTACAAGTATGTACACCAGCAAAGACAGAGAAAAAAGCTTAACATTTATGTAAGTTTTGGGGATCATTGCTTAAATTTATAACTTTGCAAAAAAGGTACTAAGTGGAGCTGCATTCCTCCCCTCCCTTTCCCACCATCACATGAGACTTGGAGAGCCTTACTCCACTCTCCCATGGTTACAGAAGCCTTGCAGAACTTTGGCTCACCACCGCCATCACTCAGCCAGGCTAAGCCCCAGACAGCCTCAGGGGCCTTGCCCCCAATGACAGAAACTATACTGACCTACACCCTGTCCCAGCATTGCCAAAGAGTCCGGATGAACTCTACAAGTTTCACAAATGTCAAAATGAAGGAGCAAAAGACAACCTCAGACCTCTATCCCACCCATAACAAGTCCAGAAGACAAGGACATAGAACTTGGAAGTCAAACACCTGAAGTTTCTGAAATGATAGCAACTGAAGTAAAGAATTCTCATCAGGCTATAGAAAAAATCAGATTGCAAATAATCTCAGGTAAAAAAAAAAAATGACAGCAATCATGAAAGGATTACTTAATGCATCTAAAGACAAAGCTAGAAGAAAGAAAGACTGTCCAAATAACTCAGCAGATTAAAGCTCCTGCAAACAGGCACAGGGGCCAGGGGTTTGATCCATGGGCCTGCCGTGGCAGCCCCACCCCCAGGATGCTCTGAGACAGCAATTGAGACCAGGTATGGTGGTGCGCACCTGTAATCTCAGCTCTTGGGAGCCTGTAAACAGGCAGATTATTATGAGTCTGATCTAGAGGTGAGACCCTGAACACCTTGTAAACCTTTCCCTAAAATACAATAAAATAAAATAAAATAGAGAATAGAAAAACAATTGAAATTTAAACAATACAGGAAACAATTAGAATGCATGAAAAAGATTGAAACATCCAGGAAATTAAGAATTCCATTGAAACCTCGCAAAACCACTTAATGAAACTGAAGATAGATTTTCAGAACTTAGACACAGCATCGCAGCTATCAGTCACAGAAGGAAAGACCTCTTAACAGCTACAAGATGATGCAAAGAGAAACAAGACACAGATGTCAACAAACAGCTAAAGTCCACATAAATGACACAAAAAGACTTTACAGACCAATGTCAGAGATGTTTCCAAGCATGAATCTGACATACAATGAGGCATACAGAACTCCAAATAATCATAACCAAAATAAATTTACACCCAGACACATAATAATCAAGATCCCAGAAATTTGGCAAAAGACTATTAAAAAAGATCAAGAGAAAAGAAACAGATAAACTATTGTGGAAAGTCCATCAGAATCATGGTAGATTTCTCAACACAAATATTTAGCCAAGGGGAAATTGGAGTGAAGTATTTCAGTTTCTGAAAGAACAATTTCCAATCCAGATTGACGCAACCTGCAAAACTACCCATCAAAATTGTTTCTTTGTTTGTTTGGATTTTTTGTTTGTTTGTTTGTTTTTGTCTTTTTGAGACAAGGTCTCGCTATGCAGTTCAGACTGGCCTTGAGCTCACTTTTGTAGCCCAGGCCGGTCTCGAATTCACACTGATCCTCCTGCCTCAGCCTCCCAAGTACTGGGATTATAGCAGTGCGCCACCATGTCCAGCTATCAAAATTAATGGAGAAATAAGGTACTTCTTTGAACTACTGATCACCAAACCAAACCTAGCAGGAGCACTGAAAGATATTCTAGAGTCAAAAATAACCACAACTTCAACAATAACAATAGAAAGGAACCACAAGCAGAGAAAGCAATTAAACAGGGGAAATGGTAGGGAACCTACAGCAGGAAAACAGCATGACAAAGATAAGCCAATACATATCAGTAATAACCATCAATGTAAATGGATTCACCAACCAAGAAACAATGCAACAATATGCTGTATACAAAAACTAACTCAAAAAAAGAGATTCATAGAAACACAAAGGATGGAAAAATAATACTCCATGTGTCAGGAACCCAGAAAAAAACAGGAGTAGTGTTATGCTTTGTGTCTAGTTGTCCCCCCAAAGCCTCATGCAGTCACTGGGGCAGCTTTTAGAGTTTGTGATTAATTCATGATCCAATGCTGGGATTATGAGTGTGCGTGCTACCCTCACCTGGGGCAGACAACGTGCAAACAAATGTAAGGAGGGGAGAGAGGCTAGCTAGCTGCCGCAGCTGCAGCTCCTCCTCTTATTCCTTGCTGTTTTCCACCACCATGAGCTGCTGCCCTCTGCCAGTGGCTCCTGCCTTGGAGCCACCTGAGTATGGACTGAAACCTCCACAAACTGTGAGCTAAATAAATCTTTCCTCCCTTAGTTTTGAGTGCTAGGTATTTTGTCCCAGCAATGAGAGAAAAGTATAAGACAGGTAGCTATACTGGTTGCTGATAATGTGAACTTCAAGAATGATCAAAAGAGGGCCGGCGAGATGATTCAGTGGTCTAAAGCACCTGGTTAGGAAAGCTCAGGCAACTGTATGGACTGCGGTTCAATCCCCGGCACCATATGCTGCGCCAGCCCCACCACCAGGGTAGGCTGAGCCAGCCATAAAATAAATAAACAAACAAGCAAGCAAATAAATAAATTAAATAATTAATTTTTTAAAAAAAGAATGATCAAAAGAGATAAAGAAGGTCACTATATATTTGTTAGGGGAAAACTGTGAGAGAAAAAGATAACAATCATTAATGCACCCCGTGAAGGAGCAGCCAACCATATAAGACAAATTTTGAGACACAAAAAAATCAAATGAGCAATAACACAATAAGATAGATCAACAAAGAAAAAAAAAACAGCAAAGAAATAATAGAGCTAAACCAAACTTGTGAGGAAATGTACTTAGTATACCTGTATAGAGTGTTCCATCCAAAACCATCAGAATACACATTCTCAGCTGTACCAGGGACATTCTCCAAAATATACCACATACTAGCAGGTAGAGCATGCTTAACTAAATGCAAAGGAATTGAAATTATCCCATGCACATTGTCTGACTATAGTGTAATGAATTTAAATTATTAACAAAAGAAATCACAAAACCTCCATAAACATGTGGAAATTAACACCTTCCTCAACAATCAGTGGGTTATGAATGAAATTAAAGAAGAAATTAAACAATATTTACAAATAAGCAAAAATGCAGATACAACACTAGAACTTGTGGAATGTAATGAAAATAGTCCTAACAGGAAAATTTATATTGGTGAATCAATTAGGAAGGCAGAACTAGCCTAAATAAACAAACTTATGCTGCACCTTAAGCTTCTAGAAAAAGAAGAGAAAGTCAAGCCTAAGGCACAATGAAGGCAGAATTAGGGCCAGCCAAATAGCTTGGCGGATGAAAGTGCCTGCTTAGGAAAAGAGTAGGGGCTGGGGGTTCAATCCCCAGCTTGCCATGCTGGCCCTTTCCCTCAAGCACACTGAGATGATGACAGAGACTAGGTGTGGTGGTGGGCACCTGAATCCCAGCACTTGGGAGACTGAAAACAGGAGGATCACTTGAGTCCAATCTGTTTAGTGAGATCCTGCAGACCCTGTACCAAATATATAAAAATAAAGAAATAAATAGAAAAAAAATGAAATTCTTGCAATAAGGAATGAAAAGTGAACAGTCACCACTGATCCTTTAGAGATTCAGAAAATCAGGGGCCAGAGAGGTAGCTCAGGGGAATAAGTGCTTGCCTGGCAAGCACAAGGTCCTGAGTTCAATCCCTCATCCTGAAAAAAAGGAAGAAGAAGGAGGAGGAGGAGGAATAAGAAGGAGGAGGAGGAGGAGGAGGAAGAAAAGAAGAAGAAGAAGAAGAAGAAGAAGAAGAAGAAGAAGAAGAAGAAGAAGAAGAAGAAGAAGAAGAAGAAGAGAGAAAGAAGGAGAAGGAAAACAACAAGAAATTCAGAAAATGAATATCTACTTTGAAAATCTTTACTCTCACATGATGAGATACATATGAATTACCAAAGCTGAGTCAAGAAGCCATAAAAATTCTGAATAACCCATTATCAGTCAATGAAGTTGAAAATGTAATTAAAAACTTAACAACAAAGAAAAGTCCACATTCTGATGGATTCATGGATGAATTCTACAAGAAATTTAGAGAAGATTTAACACCAATTCTTCTCAAACACTTAAACAAAATTGAAAAGGAAGAGGTTCTCCCAAACTCATTTCATACCAAAAGAGAAAGGCCCAACCAAAAAGAGCTGTTGGTCAGTACCCCTAATGAACATAGATGAAGAATCCTCAACAAAATACTAGGAAGGAGAACACACAGCAAATAATCAGAGAATTATACATGATGACCAAGTGGGAATTGTATTAGGAATGCAGGGATGGCTCAGTAATACACAAACCAAAACTGCAATATATCACGTCAACAGAGCCAAAGACAAAAAACACAGTGGACTAAGAGCCTGCTTAGGCAAGCGTAGGGACTAGGGTTCAATCCCTCGCATCACACACTGTACTGATCCCACCCCCGGAGCACTGGGTCATCTGCTGAGACTAAATGTGGTGACACACTATGGTAATTCCAGCACTAGGGAGACTCAAAACAGGAGGAACCCTACGAGTCTGAGTTGTGTAATAAGACCCTGTACCAAATATATTTTTAAAAAAATCAGAAACAAGACAAGGATGTCCACTGTCACAGCTCCTGTTCAATATAGTTCTGGAAACATTAGCCAGAACAAGCAGAAAGGAGAGAAATAAAAAGAATAATGAAGGACCGGCAGCATAGCTCAGTGGATTAAGCCCTTGCTTAGGGAAGTGCAGGGGCCAGGGTTCAGTTCCTGGTCCTGCCTGCTGCGCCGGCCCGCTCTCAAGTGCGCTGACCCAGCGATGGAGTCCGGGTGCAGTGGCGTGTACCTGTAATCCCAGCACTTGGAAAGCAGGAAACAGATGGATCACTATGAGTTGCATAGTGAAACTCTGTAGAAAAAAAAGGACAAAAGAAAAAAAAAAAAAGAATAATGATAGGAAAGGAAGTGAAATTATCAGTATGTGCAAATTACATTATATTCTACATAGAGGACCCCCAAAACTCCACCAAAATACTTCTAGATTTAATTGATATACAAATTCAGTAGTGTAGCAGGATACAAAGTCAACAATCAAAAGTCAAAAAATCGACGGCATTTCTGTACACAACACATCCAGAAAGAAATTCGGGAAACCACTCACAATAATATCCCCCAAAATGAAGTACTTAAGAACCAGTCTAATGAAGGAATTAAAAGATCTACACAGTGAAAATGATAAAACTATGAGAAAAGAGACCAAAGAGGATTTCTGAAAATAGAAAGATATTACTTGCTCATGGATAGGAAGAACCAACATTGTGAAAATGGTAATACTCCCAAAATTGTTATACAATTTCAATGTAATCCCAGTTAATATGCTTCATTTATCTAGAAAAGACATTCCCAAAACTCGTCTGGAACCAGAAGAGACCTAGAATAGCAAAGGCAAAGCTGGACAACAAATGAAAGGCAGGAGACATCACAATCGCTGACTTGAAATTATACTATAGAACTACTGTGATGAAGTCAGCATGATACTAGCAAAAAACCAAAGAAAGATCAGCACAACACATTAGAAGATGTAGACACAACTACAAATGAGCTTAGCCACCTATCTTTGACAAAAGGACTCAAACACAATCATAGTAAGAAAAATAGCCTCTTTAATAAATGGTGTGGCTTTCCATGTGCCAACGGCTAAAATTATATCCATGTCTATTGCCATGCACCAAAGTCAAAATGGATCAAAGATTTAAATATTAAAACAGAAACACTAAATCTACCAGAGGAGAAGGTAGGTAGAAATCTTGAAAATATAGGGTAAGTAAAGAGTTCATGAACAACAACCAAGTGCACAGAAAATACTTCAAAGAATGAACAATTGGAATCTCATCTTTTTGAAAAGTTTTACAGAGTAAAAAGAAAACCCACTTATTGGGGAAAAAATTTAGCCAACTGCCCCCCAAACAAAGGACTTCTATTTTGAATATATACAGAATTAAAAGACTGGATGTGATGGCACATGCCTGGCGCTTGGGAGGCTGAAAGCAGGAGGATCACTATGAGTCCGATCTGTGTAGGACACCCTGTAGTCCCTGTACTACATACATTAAAAAAAAATCAGGCCCCCAAAATTCAAGGACACAGTCCAACAATGGGCCTCTGAGATTAATATACATTTAGCAAATGAAGAACTACAAATGGCAAATATACAAGAAAATCTCAACATCACTGGTCATTCAAGAAATGCAAATTAAAGTAACACTGAGATTCTGTCTCACCCAGAAAGAATGGCTAGCATCAAGAAGTCAACCAATGACAAGTGCTTCAGGGGCTGTGGGGAGGACGGAACCCTTCTCCACTGTTAGTGGGGGTATAGGCTGGTACACCACTATGGAAATCAGTCTGGAGATTCCTGTGGTTGGAGGTCCTATTCAACCCAACTATCCCCTCTCCTAAGTATTTTTCCAGAACCAAAAACATCATGCTAAAGTGACATATGTGCACCTTTGCTGGCATTTTGGGAAACGGAGAGTAATGAAGGCAGCCCAGGGACAGCTATGGCCTGTTGCTGAAAATCCCGGAAAGCTGGGACTCCAGGTGATGGATGGCAGCTTCACCTGTGGGCTCTCTGTTGGTTGGTTTCTCCCTCGCTTGGAATGCTAATGGTTGACCCTGGGGTGAATCCGATGATAGCGAAGGGATGGAAGTTAATGGAGGTCGTGGTCGTGTTTGTGACTAAGCACCTGGTCCTCCTTAGCTGAAGTGATTATGCACGAGGTCAAGCTCACTACCCAAAATAAAGCTGATTTGCTTCAGGGGTTCTTGGCTCACTGAGGGTCTTCTCATCATTCCTTTCGGCACCAACACATATCATTACAACAAGTGGCACACAGCGCGGAGCACAGAAGATGACCAGGGGTGAGTGAAGAGAGGCCTGACCGCGTGGGAAAAGTACGCCCAGATTAGGCAAGACCACCCGCAAAAGTTCAGAGTAATGGGAAACTCCGCTTTAGTAAAAAGTGAGTGTAACTGTCTTATGCGTATGATACTCAAAGGAGCAGGGGTAAAGATGAAACCAAAGAGTTTCAAGGAATTATTTTTCCATATAAAAAGGCATTGTTTATGGTTTCAGCCTAAGGAAAAGGCTGCCTTAAACTTGAAAGATTGGAAGCAAGTTATGAGAGCGCTGGGTCATGCTCACCAAAATGGGGAACCAATTCCTCTTTGTGTATGGTCTCTTTGTAGTTTAATTTCCTTAGCTTTGAAGCCATTACAGTCAGACTCAGAAGAGTCTAAGAAATATTTGAACAGGTCAGCTTCAGATGCTGATACTGCTAAACCTCAAGAACAGCTTTCACACAAATATAAATCTGCACATGAGACCTTTTTAAGACCTCTGCCTCCCTCGCTCTCAAATGTAGATGCTAGCATAACAAAAAAGATGAAAACAGAGCAAGGGGCCTCAGTGGTGCATAATTATGATAAGGTTGCACCCCCTCAAGACTCCTCACATGAAGGAGCTCCCCGGAATACCGGGAGTGTCAGTTCTTTAAATTTCGCGATGCTTTATAGTGGGGATGAATCTAACAAACCGAGTCCTAAAAGGACGTTTATGGCATTCCAAACCACCTCCTCAGAATCTGAGGATTTGGAGGATTTAGAACAAAAGGAAATTAAGAATGAAGACTATGAGCTGCGAGCTCAGGTAAAGCAATTATCACAATTGATTTCTAAATTGATTGCAAAAATGGAGGTCTCTACCTCTGTAGTTCCTCCATCTCAGTTCACAAAAATCTAACCCCTACTGCCACTATCTTTTAACCCTTCTGCTCCTCTATATGTGGAAAGAAAGGAAGTCCCCATAAAAGCTTATAAAAGTGTGATATCTCAGGCTCTTATGCAAGGGAGACAACAGGGAGATCCTGCAGCTTATTCTGCCCCTTTGGGTATTTTTCCTGCAGTGGTTGAACAACACCCACCAAATGCTCAGTTTCCCCAAGGGTATGTACAATGGGAACACCAACCTCTGGCATTCAAGGTTATTAAAGATTTAAAGCAGGCTGTTATGGCCTATGGTATGCAATCAACCTATGTGATTGGATTAATCCAAGGATTAGCAAATGAATATAGATTAATTCCTCATGATTGGGAAATTTTGTGTCATACAGTTTTGGAGCCAAGTCAATATTTACAATTTAGAACTTGGTGGAAAGATGAAGCAGATATTCAAGAGAGGATTAACAGGGAACAAAATCCCCCAGTTATTGTTTCATCAGATCAACTCACTGGGTCAGGGGCCTGGGTTGGTATCCAAGCCCAACTGCAATATGTTGATGTGGCTATTGTACACATTTGCATTTGTTGCTTAAGGGCACAGGAAAAAGTGGAAAGACCAGGGGATGCTCAAAAGTCATTGGCTAAGGTTCTCCAATCTAATAAGGAGCCATATGTAGATTTTGTCTCCCGATTAAGGGAAGCTATACACAAAACAGTGGGAGCATCAGATTTGAGGGATTTATTGTTACAAACTTTGTCTTTTGAGACTGCAAATACCGAATGTGAAGAGGCTCTGGGTCCCTTAAAGGCACAGGGTGCATCATTGGAAGAATATATTAAGGCCTATGCTGACATTGGCTCAGAGCCATACAAAGCTAATTTATTAGCAGCTGCCTTACAGTCTTTTTTTAAGCAAAATCATACCAAATGTTTTAAGTGTGGAAAGGTGGGTCATATGAAAAAAGATTGCAAAAAAGGACAAGGTAAAAAGAAAAAAGAAGATAAGAGTGACAAGATTGCTCTGGGACTTTGAGATGTGAAAAAGGTAAACACTGGGCTAATGAATGCCGCTCCAAACTTGATAAGCATGGCCAGCCCTTACAATTTCGAAGAAACTGGAGAGGGTGCCTATCATCCAAGGGCCCAAAGATAAACAATATGGAATACCCACAGTTTTCATTGGCCAGCCCAAATTTCAATCAATCGCAGGATTGCAGATCTTTTCCATTCAACCTCCAGAAGCAGAAGAACAGCCTTAGATCTGATGGCTGTGGAAAATCAGCTTTTGTTCACTGCTTTATGCATATTAAGTTCATATTGCATTGTCTCGCCCTACTGTCAGCAAAATGATAGTTGACACAGAATGGCTATGCACAGAGGCCTTGGCTACAGGGCCATAGTTCCCTTAAAGCTTTGAGAAGTAATGTGGGCTCAAGAAAACCCTTTGTAGGTGTAAGACCATTAAGCAGCTGCTAGCCTCCAGGCCAGCACACCTACAGAGTAAAATCGACCAAAGCCAGCCCCAGTGCTAAATTGTCTGCAGGTTTTGTTTCAGACAATCAGTGCTGATTATACGAGGAAATCGAAGTTATAGTTCTATCCAACCAAACCATTGTTTAAACCACACCAAATGCTTATACTGCTCAATTGGTCATTCATTTTTGCTAAAAATTTTGAAATTGTTAAAAGAAAATAGTGGGCTAAAAAATAAAAATTAAAGAAAAAATATTTCAAGGGCTTTTCAGATGCAAGTGTGGGTGGCCTCCAGGCAGAGCAGCTGCGAAGGTCTGAGGCCACTGCCCCAGGATATTTTAAAAGATGACTTAAAATTCTTTTGATTCCTAGTTAAGTGTGGTTGCTTAAAACTGTCCTAAATTAAAAATGGCATTTAAAATAGGGTATTGATATTTTACAAACAAATATGAAAATACCATTTAAAGGTTTAAACAGTTGCTTGATTTTGACATCCCATTTAGCTAATAAAAGGCCTAGTGGTGGCCTCCAAAGAGGTTCAAGTTATAATTTCTTCATATTTGGGTCAACTTATACAACAAAGGTATTTTGTGCCCCAAAACTGCTCAAATCAACCATTGATAATTTTTTAAATATTAATTGGCCCCATCTTGATTTTGGACTAATTTCTCTGGTGTTGTTAACTGCCATTATCCTTCAGATAAATTAAAAGTAAAATAAATAAATAATAAAAAATACATGGCTTCCTCTTCTAAAATCTCAAAGCTCTTTTAAAGCAAAAGGGGAATCAATCCTGCCAGCTTCACTTGTCAATATATACTATCAAATTTTTAAACTTTTATAGCAACATAAAGACAAAACAGTCAAGAAAAAAAGGGCTAAAGAAGGTCCTTAAAAAATTTCCACACAGGACAATGAAAGGAACTCAGTCCACTACTAACTTGGGGCAAAAGGGTATGCGTGTGTTTTTCCAGAGAATGCTAAACAACTATTTGGGTACCAGAGAGTACTGTCACACTGTGCCACGAAGCCAGATCTAAAGAAGTTAACTACAATGAGGCCAGATCCAGCCTGGGACCTCTTCAAGGAACTAACCAAATGGAAATCTGAGGTCTAAATAGATAAAAACAAAAATTATAAAATAAGCATATTAATCATAAATTTTATTCCTTCCAAATTTTTCTAATAAGAGATCTCTAATAATTTACAAAC
>PVKN010041282.1:0-10566 GCA_004027915.1 Capromys pilorides
TGTGTGTGTGTGTGTGTGTGTATGTGTGTGTGTGTGTATGTGTGTGTGTGTGTGTGTCTGTCTGTCTGTTTTCTCACAACCCCTTAGAGCTCCTTAGAAATTCCCTGTGCATGCTTCCCTGCAGACTGTCCTTCTGGAGTGAGGATGCTACAGTGAACTGACCTGAACTTTGTGATGGGCCAACAGCTTCTTGATTGGCTTTGGCTTTGTCTGTAGATAGTGGTAGTAGTCATCTGTGGAGCAGAGTGCATGCAGAGCTCTGGCTGCTAGGGCTGGGGGCCTCATGAGATGAAATAAAGGTCTTGGGAGCAGACGACTTCTGATGCTTGTGGGTTTTCTCACAAATTGGTCCACGCTTGGCCTAAATATGGTCTCACCCCTAACAGTGAGCTACCAGTCTTCATATAGAAGATGGCTGAGGATTCAAGAAATGGAGTTAATAAATTCAATTCTCTCAGAGAGGCTTCTTGAGCTCCATTCTTTGGCTGAGGTTCCCGTCCACATTTGCCAGCAGCTTCCACCCCTTCTGAGATACAGGAATTTTTCTGCATGCCTGGAACTTGGGGACAGTATTTTGAAAACATTTATTTATTTGTAACAGTAGCTAGTATTTCTGTGCATATAGCTAATACACTTCTCTATACTCACTGTCTAAAAGGTTTGACTCAGGATTGAAGGAAGGAAATGTTTATTGAATGCTTATCACATGACCTCCTTATTCTCTTACTTGCTCTTCCTTTGAATAAAGTCTTAGTCCCACTTACCTTCTAAGGAAAAAAAAAATTAAAAGGGTGCTTAGTGAGGTTAGTGATTTAGATTTGTATCGTCACTGAAACAAAACAGTCAGACACAGATGATTCATCCAAAATGTAGGATAAAAGGTTCATTCTTCACACTTTGCTGCTGCTAGGCAGAGCATGGATAAGCCATGAAGAGGATTTCTGAGAGTGTAGAGTGGTGTGTTTGTGTGTGTGTGTGTGTGTGTGTGTGTGTTTACACTTGAGTTGGCTTTGTTAAGGTAAATTCTTTTGCCCAAAGTGAGACATTTTCCCTTCTCTTTCCCTCCTTTCCTTTCATCTCCTAGGTATTTTGTAAATCTTTTTTTAATGTTTGGTATAGGGTTTCACTATGCAGCTCAGACTCATAGTGATTCTCCTATTTCCCAGCTTCCCAGATCTGCGATTACAGGTGTGGCCAGCTCAGCATGCCCAGGGGGTACATGGTGTGTGGTGCCCCAATCAAACCGGGTCCCTACTCTTGCCTAAGCAGGTACTTAGTCCGCTGACCTATCTTGCCGGCCCTATAAATTATTTTTTTATAGACCTTCTTTTATTTAAGTTTAGACATTGCTTCTTCTTAGAGACTTGCCTGCGCTGCTGCACAGGTCCAGGTCAGAGGTCCACTTAATGTTTCCAGAGCATGCACACCTGGTCTGTTAGTACACATCTCCCTCTTCTGCATGGCTCTTATTTATTTACTCACACAAGAGCCCCACTGGGCCGTGATCTCCATAAAAGTTGGCAGCAGGTCTGTCTTTTTCACTGCTGCAGCTCTGGCAATGAGTAATGAATGTTTATTAAAAGAATGAATAAATGGCACAAGGAGGAGACACAAATGGCAACAACTGAGTCCTGGAGTCTCTGATGGAGATAGACCCTACTATGGCATTTATGGAAGCAGCTCTGTCTGCAAGGGTAATCCAGGAAAGACATTTGTAAGTTAGTAGTACTCACCAGGTGCCAGGTGGCCATCCAAGGGACTTTATTTCCAATCATCCTGTTTAAACTTTATAGCGACGGGGATAAGCAAGTTTTAATGATGGCATTTTGGAGAAGGTAACTGAAACTTGAGCTAAACTTTGGAAAGTTAGTCACACACAGAAATCAGAGAAAGCCTTCCCCTTTCTAGACAGTGGGCTGAGCCTTGTCTTAGGAGTGTGGAAAGGGGTGCAGGTGAAGTGTGCCAGTGGCTGAAGTGCCCCAGAAAATGAACAAGGGAGATGGGAATAAGATGCCCCTGGATCCCAGAAACTGGGGCTATTAAGAGGTCTTCCTCTTGTGCTCCAAAAAAAAAAAAAATAACCACTGAGACCACCTACTTGTACATGGTCTTCAGTCTATCTCCCTTCCTTTTTGTTACTTCCATAAGACCTGTGGGCCTGCTTCTATGAGAATCAAGGCTGCCCTGCTTATCTTGAAATATTCCTCACAAATGAATATTCTTCCTGTTGAAATAGCCTGAATGATAGCATCTTCTAAATGATCCAGTACTGTGTTATTCAATGAGATTGCTAGAACAAGATATAGTGGGTAGTGTGGCTGATAAACAATGGAAAATACCATCCTCATACTTCTGAAAGCTTTAAGTCTCACTTCAGAGTACCAGCAGTACTGGGTCCGGAGAGAGCCCTAACCTGGGTTGCAGACTATAGCCCTTTTTCTGTGCCTTCTCTGGCAGGGGGAGGAGAGGTAGAAAGCTGGTTTTCTTTTTTAAGAGCATAAATCCTCATGAGTTATTTACTTCTCAAAGGCCTTGCTTTCTAATGCTAACATCAGAGATTAAGGTTTCAACACAAATTTTAGGAGGTGCAGACATCTACCCTATGTCTAATCTTGCACGGGGACTGTGCCTCGCAAAGGAGAGATAGCTCAGTTATGGACAGCCTGGTAAGCTGTGGGAAGAAGTATGACATTGGTCCTGTGGCATGGGGCCAAATGTGCCCACTATGGCTATTTGGCCAAAAGTGGGGCCAAGAGTTTGTGCCAGGGAGTACGATAAAATAAAAAATGCCTTTTTGAAAGGGTACTCTGATTTCTGTAAGGGGAAAAAATTAGGGGAGAATGAAATAAGGACAAATAAATTGTACATACTGGTAAGAAATGAAGGGGCTGTGAGCTACAGCAGGGAGTTATGTGTGGTGAGTCAAGGGTTGTGCCCCCCAACATGTAGTTCCTAAGTCTAAGGTGAGTGTAGGTGAGGTGAGGGTAGCATGCATGAGGGTTTGTGGACCTGCATGGTATTCATGCCTGGGTGGTATCAGTCTATTGCCAGTTACTGTGAGAGGTGGCCCTCAGTCTCTCCCATGGAAGTGAGTGGCATGAAAAGTCAGTGCCAGGCCAAGTGCATGGAACAGGTTACCAGTCCTCAGAGATAGATGCATGCAGGGCTTCACAAATATCCTTAAAATTAGAAAGACATGAGGCTTCTAACACGTAGTAACTACCTCAATTCATTCCCATTATGGTCCCATTGATTGATTGATTCATTGATTTATCAAACTATAATCATTGGAGATGAGATGCCCTAGCATCATGATCCTGGCCTGAGTCACCTCATAGTAAGCCACAAAGAATATGAATTAGGTGGACATAACAATGCCCAGAAAGGTTATAGTTCTTGTTTACATGTTTGATCCTTCTGGTCCACTGTTAAGGCCTAAGGGGAGATCTCAGCTCTGGACTCTGCTTTTCTTCTGCACTCTAGCACTAAAGGAATCAAGGTATCTCATGATACGCAGGGGGAGGGGTGTCTGTGTAGTGGTACCACCCTGATGCAGCAGATAATCAGGTGCTGCATCATTGGTATAGATTTTTAACTCTGAGGGAGGCATCTTTGGGATATATCTTCATAAGTCTGTGCTCAGGCCTGGGCTGCCAATGTAGGCAGCAAGGTGAAAATTTCTTCTTGGTTGTTCACAAGGAAGATGCATTTTTAAAAGTGTTTTTTCCACACATGAATACCATTTTCAGGCTTTTCCCTGGTCTTTGATTGGTGCTGAGAACTAATATTAATAAAAGCATTTCCTTGGTTTTTCAGGCAGAAATGGTGTATTAAGGCAATTAGAGCCATGGTGGCACATACAGGTAAGGTATCACAAATCTAGGGCTACATGAAACTTTCCCCACAGAGCCCCAAGTAAATCTATTTCTTCCAAATGTGGCATCTTCTTTGGGCCTTGGGACCACCTCCACATCAGGGCTTTTAGGATGGCTCCCATGCCAGAGATTTCCTGCACCTCTGGCTTAGTGACTCTTCTCTCATTGCTGAGACAAATATCTGACACTCAAAATGAAGGAAAGAAAGGTTTATTCAGCTCACAGTTACTGAAGGTTTTAGTACACATTCAGCTGGCTCCAAGGCTGAATGGAACAGGGCAGAGAACATCCAGTACATGGCGGAGGGACAGCAACAAAATGGTGACAGAGTCAACCGACCAACCAGGGCACAGAGATTAACAGAAAGCAACAGAGTCTGTCTCTCTGTCTCTCTTGTGTCACATTCAGACTCTGTGCCTCAAGCTATCTACCTCAGGCCACACCCATAATCCCAGCAACACTCAGACCCATAATCCTATCAGTGCTAAAACACATAATCTCAGTGGATCATGAGTCAGTCTCAAATTGTAGAAGTCCCACCCCATGATTGCATGAGACCTTGGGGGGACAACTAGACACAAACCATAATAACCTCTGTACTCTGCCTTCTGTTTCTGATGTTCAGGCCCCAAGAGGGAAGATGTCATAGTTGAAAGAAAGGGATCAGTTTGGGGCTGCATGTAGATAGCTTTCTAAAGACCCAAGTTTGTGTTACAAGGGCAGTCCACATCAGCATGGATGTAACTGCCTTGAATTTTCATGGATTTTAGAAACCATCTTGGCTTTTATAGAGTTAATCATTTTTTTTATTCTCCATATTCTTTTCTTTCTCTCCAATTATTCAAACGTAAAGTGAGAAGAACCTGAGACAGATATCTAGAAGAAGCAATATGAAACTTGCCAACTAGGTAGTGTATGAGCCAAGGAAACTGCAAAGGATGAATACATCTTTTAGAAAAAGGGCTTTGTCTCAGGTCGTGGGAGTGAGGACGAGCTAGGTAGCGAGACCCCTCCAAGATCACTTCCTGTTTGAAGAAGCAACATCTAACACAGTGTGAACTGGCTGCCAAAATTCATCCTGCCTCCTCTTCCCACTTTATTATACAGTTCTATTGTTTTAAAACAAAACTTTACTATAGAAACCTGAAAGTCTTTACTATTAAAATGCAAAGTTTTAAAATTTTATAAATAACCAGAGAGAAAATGTTGAATATTCCAGCCATATGCATGCCACATTTCCCCCAAATAAGACCTAGCTCAAATCAGCTTCTCCTGGCCTTATCTGATTTATAGAGTAGACACCAAATAAGAGAATAGTGAGTACAGGCAGAGGAAAGATAGGCTGACAAGGGCTGGTCCTTTTGAATTGTAATTTCTTTTTTTTTTTTTTTCCATTTATGTATTTGGTACAGAGTCTGATTATGAAGCTCATATTTGTAGTGATTGTCCTATTTTCAGCCTCCCTGCACTGGGATTATAGGCACATGCCACCACATGCAGACTTGGGCACAGGCTCAGTGTGCTCCAGGGGTGGGGCTGGTATAGCATGCAGGACCAGGGATTAAACCCTAGTCCCTGTGCTTGCCAAAGCAGGATCTTAGTCCACTGAGCTATCTCACTGGTCCCTTGAACTCTAATCTTTATAGTTATATTCTAAGTATGTCTTATTTCAGGGGAAAGAGTTTGCCTATGATCAATAGCCAAAGAGGCCTCCTTTGAAAGTCCAGGGGCTTTGTGTGTATTTCAGAGACAGAAAAGAAAGGAGAGATTGAAGATGAGGGTAAAGTGAAATCATTTATATGGCTTTGCTTATATTTAACAATTTTTTTTCTTCCAGGACTCTAGTTTAGGACACAGAGTCTGTTCACCTAGAATCAAGGGAACCAGCAGCAGCTAATCTGTCATCTAATTGCCTGTCAGTGAGTTCTGTGAGGACATTGCCTTCCTGCTCATGAAGAGGAGGTATAAGCTTGGTGGGAATAGGAAGTGTGGGGTTTGGCAGGGGCATTTGTCTGGGGTGGAGTATTACATTTTCAATGTGGATAGAGTGTATTCATGAGGAAGTGTATTTAGTTTTCTGTACCTACTTGTTGCCAAAATGATTGTGTTCAGTTGAATGATGACAAATTCCCCCTACCATGTAATCTGGGCTCTTGTCTCCCTGCCTGATGGCAGATTTTCCTTCACATGCTCTGGATCTGCCCTCTCTGCCTGGAATCCCATTGCCAAGAGACTGTGGTGCATCCGTAAAGGTAGTGGAGGGCTGCGTACATCCTTGTGTGTACGGGTTGGTTGGTTGGATGCGTATCATCCTAAGAGTGGGAGCTGTGCTTCTGTGCGAATACATTGCAAGGTGTTTTGCAAGTGAAGGCCCATTCCTTTTTAAAAATAGAATTGCTTTTCTGAAACAGAAATGCTGAGTAAGTAGAAGGCTGGCTCTGAGTTTTAGAAGACGCTTTCCAGAAATTGGCGCAAGGAACTTGCTAATGGTACTGAGCGATAGAAGGGGAGATGCACAGACCATGTTGTGTTTTGCATTTCAATCTCTGTGGATCCTCTCTCCCTGCCTATGCATATTTAAAATTCCTTTCAATATATAAATAGGATAATTCTCTCTCCTCATCCCCATCAGAGTTCATTTAACAGGCACAAAAAGAACTGTGCATCCAGGGCTGTCTTTTTCTGCTTCCTGTTTTTACTATTTATTGGTTTTTCTCATTTTCTTTTTTTCTCTCCCATGTCACTCCCCCTAGATTAAACTGTGTCTCAGGATTGACCAGGAACAGAAATGCCATTTATTCTAAATAGGGCTGAGCCTGAGGGACTTGGTCTCTAGGCTTGCTCTGTTCCTTGGCACCAAACCAGACCTTCCACAATCCTCTTTGAATAGAAAGCCCTGGGCCTGAGACAATCTGCCTTCTGCAAACTACTCTTAGTGCAATCTGTTCCTATTATTGATTATAATTGCCTATTTCCCCTATAAATGAGACTCCAGCACTCCCCAGTGTCCTGAAGGCACAGCTAAAGATTTTGGATTTTTGCTGGAAAAAACAGTGAGCAGAGCTATGCATTGAGAGCTGGTCCGAGGTCTCCATGACAAAAGCCTGTCAAGCTCTTCTTGAAAAAGTGTTCTGGGAAGCTTGGTTGGGTCTAATGGTCTTGTATTATGCTGATGGTGCCAATATCGGCCACTTTCCAATCCTCTTTAGAGTTTCCAAAAATCATGAAAATCATATATTCAAATATTAATGTTTAGTATGCATGGATAACAAATGTGGAGGAGAGATTTTGGTTGCCTTTCTTTTGTACATTCCTGTTTTCTCTTTCTGCTTTTGTGGTCATTGCTTTGCATTAGGCACTGCAGGGCATGATTCAGAGCTCGCAGTGTTGCGTTACACTGTGTGAGATCCAATCATGCCTCTGTCTTTCCCTAGTTGTATAAATGTGGGCACGTTCCTTGATCTGTCTGTGTCTCCATTTCTACATATGTAAAATGTGAGTCATGGTAACTTTGTTTTAAGAACTCAACAAGCTAATAAGCCGATGGCACTCAGAACTGCTAGACAGCATAAACACCATTACAAGTGTTCCCTCCTCTCATTGAAAGTCGCCATCGCCACTGCCATTGACATCTGGAAGGTGTACTGAATAGCATGTCCTGCATGAAAATATGATAATGGCTCTTGTGTTTGCAACTAGTATCTATTAATTAAGAAACCGTCATTTGTACTCTGTAATTATATTTATTAAACCCTAACTCCTATCATAACAATAATTAGTTCTTACTAATTAAATTTATCAAATTCCCTCTGGATTCATATCTTAGGTAAATATTTAGTAGCCCTACACTAATTATTTTAATCAACATGGAGTGTATTTCAAATGACTACAAATAGTTCTAAGTAATTAGATTGAGTACAAAATAATATCTTACGTAATAAATTTGCAGGTGCTATGAAAAGAGTGGGAATGAGGCACAGGGTAATGTGTTACCGACCTGAGCACCTGACTCAGCCACCACAGCATTTTCAAAGCCCAACCAATGTATTTGGGGCTTAGCCTGAAAAAGTTTATTGTGTCTGTCCTGATTTGTGTTCTACTGCCAATGTTTTGAGCATGGAGCAAGCACTGTGTGTGATTCAAAAACATGCCATATGATTTGGAATTGGACCCATTGACAGTAGTTAATTAATGCAGGAGTAAGAAGCCAGCACAGTGGTGGCAGCTGCAGAGACAAGAGGATGGATTCAGCTTCAAAGAGCCAAAAGGGGAAAAAAAAGGCAAGTTTGTTGAGGTCTCTTCTTCTGCAGACTTGGTCTCCTCATCCTTAAGGCACTCATCAATCCTTTTCATGCTGGAACATCCTCCTCACCTCCCTGCTGCCAGCTCTTCAATAACAAAGACACTGAATCCTTGAATTACAACTGGCTGATTGGCATCCTGTTGCTAGGAAACTGAAATGAATGTATTGTATCTCGTGATGAAACTGTCTCTGACCCATCTCTATGAGGGGATATATGGTGACTTGTGGTCCCTAGAGGGAATGGCCCATTCAGCCTGTCTGCCTCTCTTTCTTCCTTTGGCTTCAGGGGTCATTGAGAAATGCTTGGTTCTGGTTTACAGGGGTCTGTCCCCAGACACACACACGGGGGTGTGGTTTGCATTATGGGTCTACCCATGGTTGGGATTAGCAGAGTGACTATCTGTGGCTGCAATGAGGGTTTCAGTCTCAGATTCACATTTGTATGCTACTGAGCTGACAACTGAGCTTCAATACTAAGTCTGAGGTTGGATTTAAGGCTTAGGATACTGTTAAGTTCCTTGAAGGAGAGAAAAGAACAAAATGACTATGACTGTTGAAGTATTGGCAGTTTAATTACCTGATGATAAAAATGTTCCACCCCCAAGAACAAAGATATTCCACCTCAGGAGTAAAAATGGTGAGCTCAAGTAGCAAACAATCCAGGCAGTGAGAGAAATCATTTTGAAGTTTCCTCCAGCTGTTGCTTGCAAATGACAAGTGAATGACCATATACAAGCAGGTGACCTAGACACTCAGGGTACGGTGATCTGGGCTCACCCAGGCTGTCCTGGTCCTGTACTTTCACTAGCTGGCTGGTGAGAATGGGGCTGGTGGCCTTGAGTTTAAATATTACATTCTATTTTTGTGGAGGACATCTGGAGGGGTCAGAAAAGACACAGGAGAGACATGTCTGGCAGTGGATCTGTCTCTCAGAGAAGTATGCACGCACATGAGACTTATAGAAAATTCACGAGCTTTATCCCCCTCTCATTAAGCTGTCAGCCACTTTCAGTGTAGATCTATCTGTTTTGAATATCACTCCCCCACCCCTTCCTGGCTTTCCTTCGAATATTTGTGATCTCATGCAGCCACCTTTATGATAGATGACTCATTCCTATGGCAACTGCAGTCATCCTAAGTCCTCTGAGTGAGCTGGCAGGAAAAATAGCTTTCAAGAGAACAGAGATCATGGGGTAGCAGGGAAATCTGAGAGCCCAGAAGGAATCAGGGTGGGCTTTACTCATGTGAACCTGAAAAGAGGGAGGTGGCTGAGGCCCGGAAAAATGTCTGCTTTTGTCCAATATAATGTAGAACTTGAACTGCATGCATTTCTTGCACCCTGATGGATCAGGAAACCAATAAGGAGGGACTGGACTAGCCGTGTGTCAAAGAAAGGCAAATCGGCCAAATAAGATAGGCACTTGCTTTATTTGAATCTTGCATCCTGAACATAGCTTTGTTTAGCATCTAAGGCTTCAGGATCAAGATTGCATCTGAGCCGAAGACATTTTATGGCTGCAATTTTCATCATCTTTGATCCCATTTCTTTTGTAAGGATTTGCCTACCCCTGAGTGGAGGTACAGCTAATGGAGGAAGGTCCACAAATAGCAATGACAAAGGCCCTTGTGGTTGCACTTCCTGAGTGATGGAATTGGACCTCCACTCACTCCATCTATGCCTTTGCTGTGGCTGGTAAACTATGCATAGATTATCTCAATGATTGTGTGAGTAGGTGAGACTTAGCATTCCTTTTAACCAAGAGGAAATCTTGCATGGTGCTGAGATCACATCTTCTATACACATGGTTTTCTTCTCTTATGTCACCCCAAACCCACACATTCACTGTGTTTACCTATTAGCTCTGGAGAACCATCATTGCCAGCTGTGTGCATGATATTCCTCTGCCCAAATAGGACCAGACTATATAAGTTTTTTAAATGATGAAATGATTTATTTTATGCTTGGGATGATTTTTTAAATAATTTGTTTAATTTTTAATTTTAGTGTGAGTAATGAATGGGAAGAAAGCTTAGAGTTTTAAGAGATTCTATTACCGTGGAAGGGGGTACATTACAGTTGTTTGATTTCTGAGCTGTGCCAAGAGTCTCCTAGGGTAGCTCGTGCCAAATGTCCTTTTTCCTGTAATGAGATGCAAGAGGCATCCAAAGCCCAAGCATCAGAATCACAATGTCTCAACATGCTACTCCTCACACTGAGGAAGTGGAGATCCCATGCTCACTGTTCTACTACTGTCATGTGGTGTCTATCTTTATAAGGGCTTCTGTGGTTTTATGCCACTAAATCCCACAGACGTTTTTGTGTTCTCCTGAACCTGTGGCAGAATTTAATATAATTGACCATATACATCTTCACTTTCTTCAGTCTTG
>PVKN010041283.1:0-10578 GCA_004027915.1 Capromys pilorides
CCCCCCCCCCCCACACACACATCCTGCCCTGTGTGGATATAAGCCCTATGCAAAAAATAAAGTTTTGCAGCTTGATCAGACTTTTGTCTTGCTGCCTTCCTTCGTGTCTCCTGTCCCTTCATTCCCCTCCCTAGGTGGTCTGCACCCGTTGAAGCCCTGTGGGTCAGGGCAGAATCCCTAACACTCGGTGATGCCAGATACTTCTGCTGTTGAATGAAAGGCGCTATTCGGCAGGGTACATACTGTAATAAAGAGGTTCTGTTTCAACTTGAAATGAGACCTCACTGTGGCCCAGGCTGGACTCCTGGGATCAAATGGCCCTCTTGCCTCAGTATCGGGTCTGGCTTTTCACGATGGGACATGGAAACATGGCCATAAAGGAGCATAGAGGAGAGGCATCTGCCCTTCTTTTGAGAATAGTGGATCAAAAACAGCTTTTTAAAAATTAAAAAAAAAAAACCTTGATTTAATTTGGTATAGTCTCATTGGACTTGTAGTGATCCTCCTGTCTCAGCCTCCCCAGCACTGGGATTACAGGTGTGCACCACCACATCTGGTTTTGGGGTGGCATGGCCTGAGGTATCAAGGATTGCACTTGTCAGGCAAGCACGTACACTGCTGAGCTAACTCCTCAGCCCTACTTGTTTTTTTGAGACTGGGTTTTGATATGCACTTGACGCTGACCTCATACTTTTGTAATCCAACTATCTCATCCTCCTGAGTAACCGTGCCTGGTAATTAAATGGTTTAACGAATTAATTTGTCTGAGAAGGGCTTTGCCATGCAGTTCAGGCTGGCCTCAAACCTGAAGCAATCCTCCTGCCTCAGCTTCATGAGTGTCGTGATTACTGGTGTGCACCACCATGGTCAGCTATAAAGCTGTGCTTTAGTCATCCAGACAACCCAGGCAATGATCAAAATTCACAAAAAGCATGAGATCCCTTTGCTATTCTCACCTTTTTATGTACCACGGGGCTGAACAGAGGTGAAAGGGCTGGGAGTGTGGCTCAGAGGTAGGGTTCTTGCTTCACATGCAAAGCCCCAGTTGCATCCCCAGCACCAAAAGTGAGAATACACAAGGATGTGTGGGACCTTTATTTCTCATTTGTCCTTTTCATGTGATGCATACTTGCCAACTTGTACAGGGTTTGACTCCTGGCAGGATGGAGGGGGTTGTGCTGTCCTCTCTGGGTGTCACACTATCCTGACCACAACCAGTTGCACTTATGGGTGGAAAAAGCTCTAATCCTTAAATGTCTGTGTAAAGCCCAAATCTTTGCTACATATTTTGATTCTTTTACACCTTTTCGGGCCGGGTGTGGCGGCGCAAGCCTGTAATCCCAGCATTGGGTAGGCTGAAAACAGGAGGATCATTAGGAGCCCAAGCTGCATAGTGAGACTCTGTACCAAGTTTAAAAAAAAAAAAAAAAAGAAAAGAAAAAAGAATTTACACCTATTATGTGTGTGTGTGTTTTTTTCTTTTTTTTCCTTCCATTTATGTATTTGGTACAAGGTCTCACTACGCAGCTTGGGCTTGTAGTGATCCTTCCGTTTTCAGTCTCTCCAGCACTGGGATCACAGGCGTATACCACCACACCGAGACTCGGTCATAGGCTCAGTGCGCCCCAGGGGTGGGGCTGGCGTGGCATGGGGGCCAGGGATGGAACCTTGGTCTCTGCCCTTACCCAAGCAGGTGCTTAGTCCCCTGAGCTATCTCTGTGGCATATGTGTCTTTAGAATGAGAAAAAATACCTCAGTTTTAAGACTCACACAGCTTAAAAGCTGTAATTTTGTATCCCAGATTTGAACTCTGGCCTATCTTGCACCATGTTGCTCTTTGCTGGAAAAGACCAATTTTCTTTTTGAAAACATGCAGTATAGTGTCTCATTAATCTAGCTTGAAAGTTTTACATCAATTACTGTTAACTTTACAGCTGAAACACTTGAGTGACATGGCCGGTTATTTCTGTCTGGAACTTGAAGAGGCATCACAATATATATTCTTTTATATGCTGATCTGACACATGCGGTGATGCTTGCATCAGAATTACTAAGATTTATAAGCTAAATAATAAACAAATTCAATACCTGGACCTTGAGAACCTGTATTTTTAACAACACTTCCACTGTTTCTGACGTTCTGCTAAGTCTGAGAACTAGTAGGGATATAATGCTACTGGGCACAACACTTGGGGGGGGGTCATAGTGCTGCCTCACGCCTTTACTCATTTACCAAAGGGAACTCGGGCTTGGATTACTTATCAATCTTACGTAGATCCTTGCAGGGGCCAGGGGTCAAAAGTTCCTTGGTCACTATGCACCTAGACAAGTTCAAACAAGAGCACCCAGCAGTCCTTGTTTAGTGAAGAGGAACACTAAGTCATAAGGGGAGACTTAAGGTTTTCACAAGACTAATGAGACTCAGAGTTATTTTAAAATATGGTGATGCATTTTCCGAGGATATGTACTCTAATTTTTTTTCTTGGTCATGTCGTTTTGAGATAGGGTTTTGCTCTGCAGTTGAGGCTGGCCTTGAGCTCACTTTGTAGCCCAGGCTGGTTTTGAACTCCCAATGACTCTTCTACCTCAGCCTGCCAAATGCTAGGACTGTAGGCACCACCATGCCCAGTAATTCTTTTTTTTTTTTTGCGGTACTGGGGATGTAACTCTGAACCTTGTACTTGCCACACAGGCGCTTATGCTGCTGAGCTATATCCCTGGTCCAAAGACTGGGTCTCATTTGTTCAAGTTCTCACTTGAACTCCCGGCAATCTGCCTGCCTCAGTTTCCCCAAGTACTGGGATTACAGGGGTATCCCACCTCACCCGGCCACTTTGCTTTCATTTTAATATTTAAACAAAATTCAGCTCCAAATGTTTGCAACGACAAGCCGGGAGTAGTGACACAGGCCTGTAATCCTAGCACTTGGGAGGCTGAGGCAGGAAGATCAGTGCGAGTTCCAGACCAGCCTGGGCTACAAAAGTGAGCTCAAGGCCAGCCTGAACTGCATAGAGAACCTGTATCAAAAAGACAAAAGTTTGAAACGAAAAATTGAAATCTGCATATTTTCCAAAAGTTCAAAATAAAACGTTTATATACAGTCCATGACAATGTGTATGTGTGTTGGACACTTAAATGTGTAACCTTGCAGGTGGTCCTGACAGCTAAACAGCACTCTCACCAAAAGAGGAAGTGCAGTGTCCACTAAGGCTGTTAACTGGTGTGCATCGAATGAAACAAACAGCAGAACAGTGCGAGTGGTGGGAAGGGGTACTGGACACCTGTCGGCTGCTACGAGGTCGCAGGGGGCTGGAGATCACCACCAGAACAAACCGACCTGCTTTGAAATGTGCGATGCAAGCCCTGCCTAGGCTGCCGACCAGCATCCACGCATCCGTCTCAACCTGAACAGGCCCCAGGCCCAAGCCTCCCAAGGCTCGCTCTCCTGGAAGGAAGGCCGGAGCTCTCCCAGGCCCCGCGCCCGCCGGGTTCCCAGCTCAGGCCTGGAGGGGAGGGGAGGGGAGGGGAGGGCGGGGCGGGGCAGGGCGCGCAGCCGCCGCCGCCTCTCGACCCCCCGGAACCGTCTCCCCAGACAGTGCTCGGGCGCGGGCGCACGATGCTTCGCCTCACCTCTCCGCAGGGCCGGCGAGAAACGCCCGCGGGGAGTTGCAGCCCAGCGGGCCCCGGCGCCACAGGAGCGCAGAAGGCGCCAGGCCCACCGACTCCTCATGTTTTCGGCGTCCCAATGAGCAGCCGGAAGTGGACGGTGCCTCGCTCAGCCTTTCGGGCAACGTAGTTCGGCTGCCCTAAGCATGCCGGGAAATGTAGTCTCCGGGCTGGCCCGTGCCAGCCCGCCGCTGCTGCTCGTAGCTCGCGAGCGCGGTTCAGAGCTGCTCCGCTTCCCCCACCGCCCCTTCCCAACCGGCGCACGTCTTTACCGCCCCACGGAGTGGGGTCCTGCAGAACGATGAGGTACAGCCCAGAGCAGACTTCCTAGGGAAAGCCTGTGTGGCTTCGCTGCAGGTCCGTGGAGACGGGTCTCCGGCTATCCGCACAGCCATCTGGGACGCGAGTCCGCGCCGCTGGGCATTGTGGGGAGGGCGGAAGTGCGGCGTCCCGCCGGCGGCGCCGTCGTGCAGCTTCGCTCGGGGCAGCGTCGCCCCCTGCTGCAGCGGAGGACCTGGAGCAAAACTTCTTAGTGTACAGAGTCTACTATAAATCCTGAAGTCTACACAAAATCGGTAGGTTTTTAGTCACTTCATTAAGTTCTTTACGTACATGCACTCAAGTTTGTGAGTCAGCCAGTTAACCATTTTAAGCACTGTAGGTTTGTGGGGTTTTTTTCCTCCCTTTTTGAGGCAGGATCTCACCTTGCAACTCAGGTTGACCTGGAGCTCACTTGTCGGCCCTGGTTGGTCTCCAACTCCAAGCAATCGGATTTCAGCGAACTTACTATTACTACTATTATTATTATTATTATTATTATTATTATATTAATTTATTTTTTGTACTGTGGGTCGAACCCATGGGCTTGCGCTTGCCAAGCAGGCACGTAAGTATCAGAGCTAGCTCTTTTCAGTTACTTGCTCCCGTGTCACCAAAGCACTGAGACATTTTAAGAGAGGAATGCAACCTGACTCCTGTCAGGAAGTGCTTTACAAGACAATTCATGTGAGGAAATATAAATGGTGGTTTTAAAAGTTGGGGTATGCGGAGGCAGAGGAGCAAAACACTGTTACAGAGCTTAGAGGTGATAGTTCTTAATGTTAGCAAATGCGCAACGGGGTACTCACGCTCCTGGTGGAAGGGTAGGTAGTACAACCTATTCTGAAGGCAAATGTGCTGATGTGTATGATGGAGCTCTAAAAGGTGAATGACCAGAGTTTTGTTTCTAAAAACCAACTTAAAATAATCGCGTCTGTACCTAAGGTTTTAAAAAGTGATTATTATTGTTACTTGTGAAAATATGCAACTATTCCAGAAGTGATCCAATAGCTCGAAGTGCAATCACTGGTTATGTTGAACTATAGTTTTAGAAACAGGAAAATACATAAATATATATCGCTTGACTTTCTATGTGCAAAGATTTCTTCTAGAATATATACAGACTGCAAAGATTTCTGCTAAGAACTTGTGCTATAACAGAAAACAGCAGATTGAAGTGCCTACTGAGGCAGACACAGTGACGGGTTCTCGGAGAGTGACTGAGACAGGGCGCAGTGGTGCGCTCCTGAAATCCCAGCTCTTGGGAGGCTGAAAACAGAAGGATCACTACGAGTCCAATCTGTGTAGTGAGACCTTTTAGACCATGTACTAAATACATAAAAAAAAGAACGAACTACTCACAGTCTTCTGTACAAAGCCTTAATATATTAGTGTTATGTAAGTTTTGAAAAAAATAGCTCTTTAGTTCTTTTGAGAGTGAGATACTCTTTTGTCATAATGATCAAGAAGTGATAAAGTTTGCACAGATTTTTAAATGTTTCTGTTTAGGGAGAGCTTGCAGGGCAAGAGGCCCGGAAGGGAGAATCGTAGTAAGAAGCACACTTTTCTTTCTTTTTTTCTTTCTTTCTTTCTTTCTTTCTTTCTTTCTTTCTTTCTTTCTTTCTTTCCTTCTTTTTTTCTCTTTCTTTCTTTCTTTCTTTCTTTTTTTCTCTTTCTTTCTTTCTCTCTCTCTTTCTTTCTTTCTTTCTTTCTGGCTGGCCTTGAGCTCACTTTTGTAGCCCAGGCTGGTCTCGAACTCACTCCGATCCTCCTGCCTCAGCCTCCCAAGTGTTGGCATTACAGGCGTGCGCCACCACGCCTGGCTCTTTAAAGCCCACTTTTCTGGTCCCCAGGTTTCTTCCCATGCCTGGTGCTTGCCTGTGCTGCACCGTCAGCTCGGCCCCCTCGGCTCAGAGTCTGTTCCTCTTATCGTGCCACAAGTGCCACTGTCTTGGACTCCTGTGGCAACCCGATGATCCCGTGCCCCTGAGCTTATTATTTGTACCCACCATGCTGGTGGAGCCCACACCCGCATCAGTCACTCTTGTGTCCCTTGAACAAAATAGCCAACGCTCACAATTTAAGAGTCAGGTTTTTTCTGACACATTTTCATCCATGGCTGGCTGATTCTACTGGAGAAAGGGCATGGTGGAAGGGTCTGGAAGAGGGAAGGCACTCGAATCCTGGTGGTTGGGAGCAGAGGAAGGGAGAAGCGAGCCACAAACGTGCACCTCCTAGGCTGGGCCCCAGTGGCGGCCTCTCCCCAACACCGCTTCCTGACAGAACACGCAGCTCAGAGTTCGGCTGAGTACAGCGCTCCTGTGATCCAATCCCCCACCAAAACCCTGCTGCACACAGAGGCTTTGGGGGAATATTCTAGATCCAAATTATAAGACCCATGGGCTGGGGAGATAGCTCAGTGGCCCAACACCCACCTGGCCAGCTCAAAGTCCTGAGTTCAATTCTTGGTACCAACAAAAAAACCCAATTATAGCACCTGTTGCTGTGTCTCTAGCACTTAGTGAAATACCTGGCCTGTAACAATCCCTTGGTAAATGCGTGTTTGTTGAGTGAATATGCAAAATCTGTGTCTACTTCACTGAGAAAACCTGGTAGACTGGCTCAAGGGAATTGTGTGGAGGCTGGGTGGAACTGGGGGAGGTAAAATGAACAAACAAAGCAGAAAAAAGGCCCAGAAATTTCATACAGTAGACTCAGATGATATTGAAGGTTTTCCAGCCAAAATGGGTAAAAGTCAGTTTGAGTTCCTTTTCATGAAGCAACTTATTTGTTATTTGCTAGTATAGGCCTGTAATCGCAGCTCTCGGGAGGCTGAGGCAGGAAGATGACTGTAAATTCAAGGCTGACCTGAGTTACAGAGTGAGTTTCAGGCCAGTCTGCTCTGCATAGTGTGACTCTGTCTCAAAAAAAAAGTTTTTGTTTTTAGTACAGCAAATTAATCATTTCTTGCTGGTGTGGTGGTGCATGCCTGTAATCCCAGCACTTGGGAGGCTGAGGCAGGAGGATCAGTGGGAGTTTGAGACCAGCCTGGGCTACAAAAGTGAGCTCTAGGCCATCCTGAACTGCATAGCGAGACCCTGTCTCAAAAAAGACAAAAAAAAAAAAAAAAAAAAAAAAAAATCACCTCTTTTTCCAGGGTTCTGAGGCAGCCAGCCATGAGAAACACAGCTGCTTGGGAGGCGGCCTAATTTACGGGTATCTCAGAGGTCAGTGGGCTGGCAAGGGTAGTGAGTCCTTAGTTTTTCACTGTGAAGGGCTACTTTTGTTATTTATTTTATTTCTGTTACTATTTGAGCCCCAAATTTAAACATACCGCATTCTTCAAAACCACATATAGGGAACCATTGCTTATTTTCTTTCAATTAATTTAAGAAAAGCTGCTGTTATGGCTTTGTCCCCAAAGCCTGAGAAGGTCACAGGTGGGGCTTTGCGGCAGTGGCTGCGTCTAGGGTGTGTGAGGCTGTGATCAAGGCGTGTGACTGCTCGCTTAGTCTGCTGCTTCGCTTGGCATAGCTCTGAGTGTGGACAGAGGCAGGCCCGCCCTGGCGTGAGTGCTGTCCGCCTTTTAGGCAGGCAGCCTGCGCCCAGTGCAAGGTTGGAAAGGGCTGCTGCCTTCTGCCTGTCTGAGCTCTTGGTTCCCTGCGTTCCGCTTTGTCACGCCACCCTGCCCTGGTACCAGCCAGCTTTGGACTGAAACTTCTGCCACCTGGGCCAAAATAAATCTTTTCTCCTTTAGCTTTGGGTCTTGGGTGTTATCTCAGCAATGCACAAAGTAATGAATACATCTGCCACTAGTAAGTGAGAGAAAAGCGCGGCCGACCCAACTTCAACTTGATGAACTTCCCGGGAAGGCAAAGATGCCTGCCGATGTCTTCGATGGGGTTCCAGCTTCATCTTCAGTGATGACTTGCTTTTTTTAGGCATTTGAAAGCCCAAGTTCTCTCAAGAGATCAGCTCCTGCTTCTGGTGCCTGGGGGCCTAGGACTCCAGGTTTGTTGCAGTTGCATGTGACAGCCGGACTCCACCAGCATCGTGACCGTAGCAGGTGGCTTCAAGGAGGACGCACCTGGGACTTCTGACATCGGCAGCCTCAGAAGAGGTGAGGAGAGGTGAATCAAAAAAAAAAAAAAAATTTAAACAGACAAATGCCTACGTTCTATAGGTAGCAGTGATGTCTGACTGCGTGAATGCCATCTGTCCTCAGAAGAGGACCCCAGTGTTTGTTTTTTTTTTTGCCTTTTTGAGACAGGGTCTCACTGTGCAGTTCAGGCTGGCCTTGAGCTCGCTTTTGTAGCCCAGGCTGGTCTCGAACTCACACTCATCCTCTTGCCTCAGCTTCCCAAGTGCTGGAATTATAGGCATGCGCCACCGTGCCCAGCCCCAGTGTATTTTTTTGATGCAGGTGAATGAAGCTTTGTGAAGCAGACCCCTCTGGGCCCTACAGGCTTGTTCTCTTCTTCCATTTTGTGGGCATTCCTGCCACTAGGGGGGCATGTGGGACCGGCTTCAGAGCAGTTTTTATTTGTCAAGCTGCTGTTGAAGATATGCTTCCCTTATTTGTGTGTCAGATTCTTTATTGGAAGTTGCTATATAAAAACACATAGCAAAATTTTATTACGTACCTTAATTACATGAAACTTCCTTAGAATTATTTTTTAGAATTACTTAAAATGTACGCGGGGCTGACCAGATAGCTCATTAAAGCGCCTGCAAGCAGGCGCAGGGTTCCTTTGGGCCTTGGTACTGGCCCCATCCGCGGAGCATGCTGAGAGGAGGGCAATTGAGTCTGGGCGTGGTGGTATGAGCCTATGATCCCAGCTCATGGGAGGCTGTAAACAGGCGGATCACTAAGAGTCTGATGTAGTAGTGAGACCCTGAAAACCCTGTAGATCCTAACCCCCCCCCCCAAAAAAAAAACCCCCAGGAAACCAAACATGTAATTTCCTCACCTGATAGTTATCCAATTGGGTCTTTGTTCAAAATTAAATTTAGTATTTTCTTTTTTAAAATTTATTTATTTATATTTTTTCCTCAACCTATTTTTTTTCTTTTAATAAAAAGTAACAATGTGACATTTTCAAAAACATGTTAGTAGTATGTTCCCAATAATTGATACAATGCATATTGTTGTCCTAGTATATAGAGCACAGGATGTAGACGTGATAATTTTTCTATTCATTGTTGGTACAACCAAATTTCTTCTCATTGAGCTAAGAGAAAGTAGTTGTATACATAGTCCAATATTCCATAATCACAGTGGATTATTGGTAGAACTGGCAATGTTGGAAGCTGTTGATTTAAGCCTTTTACAGCTTAGCATACTAATTTAGTTTTATGGTTTTTTTCTTTTTTTTTTTGGTCTTTTTGAGACAGGGTCTCACTATGCAGTTCAGGCTGGCCTTGAACTCATTGTTTTTTTGGCAGCCCAGGCTGATCTCAAACTTGCACCGATCCTCCTGCCTCAGCCTCCCAAGTGCTGGGATTAGAGGTGTGTACCACCACGCTTGGCTGTTCTAGCTTTATGTTTTATGCCTCGCAGTTAAACTTTTCTGCTAGGTGGTTAAGGGCAAGTTAGAGCAAGACCTGTGTAAAAAAACATGTAACTCTTGTATCTCTCAAGGTCAGTCAAATCCCCTCAGGATTTAATTTAAAACCAGGTACCGTGCTTTGTAGAACTGTTATCAGTGTTAGCTGTCTGGATGAGTCATGGCCATTGCTTAACAGTTTGTTCTGTGTGAAAGCTTGAAAGAATGTCTTCTCTCTAGGTGACTCTCCTTAGGTACACTGTGTATCTTCAGTCCCTTTCCTCTGTAGCTCCATAATCTCCTTGAACAGAAAATTTGGGAAACCACTGAGTTATAGGATGTTACAGCACAGGTTCTGTTCCGTCCTGAGTCCTCACTGACCTTGAAGGGCTAGGGCAAAAATATTGGCTATCCTTGTATCCCTTCTTTTTCTCTAATTTTTGGTCTGTAAACTTATATTCTTAACCTTTCAGAAGAGAAGCTTCATGATACTATTACTCTATAACATAGGTACTTGAGCTTAACATCACTTTCTGAATATCAAACATCTTATACTTAACTTGGAATCGGTATTTTCCATCAAGCATTGATATTCTAATAAATCCCTATACAATGTGATAAAAGCAGTTACACATTTTTACACAGACATGTAGAAATGTAAGTATATACAAAATTGTAGCCAGTCAATCCTATGGCATTTTTCCTAGTCTCTTACTCTCATTTAGTACCCTTTTTTGTTTTCCCATAAACCAACTATTTACTTGAGAGAGAGTATAGCAGTAACTGAAATTACATTAGAAGCAGCCCAAATCTAAAAGACAAGAATGACAGGCATTCTAAGCATAGTTCTAGTGTTACCCATTGCTATCCTCAGTGTGAAAAATATTTTGGTGGTTCTTAGGACCATTATCTAATTCATTCTATGTATATATGTGCATGGTTTTGCTCCTGTCATGTTTCCTATCTTTTCTGTTTTCAGTCACTTTGCTGTTTAACACTTAAGTCCTTAGTTTCCATTCAGCTGTGTTATACCTCTCCATTTTTATTT
>PVKN010041284.1:0-10528 GCA_004027915.1 Capromys pilorides
ATCTTTCCTTATGAGGGATCCTGAGTCACCAACTTTCTCCCCTTTATTCCTATGTACCCCAAAATAGCTGTTCCCTAAATAAGAGATCATAGGTAACAAATCCTTTCCTCCCACATCAGACTTAGGCCAGCAGGAGGCTACAGGCACCAGGTCCCTCTGGGTCAGAGTTAAGCCCGCTCAGCTATAATCTGAGGGTGGGGAAGCCTGTTATTCGGCCTAGCTGGACTGGATGGAGACTTCAGAGTCTGTGGTTGGGGAGAGTCCTGGGGGCCCCTAGGTTAGTGGTACTCTGGCCGACTCAGAAGAGTTGTAATCGCTTGGTCCGTGGGTGCAGCAGCACTGACCTTGGGAGCTCCTGGCAAAATGCCTGGGCCCAGGAGAGACCAAGAACCTCTCCAGGCTGGGCCCTCGGTCCTGGCGCCGCTCTGCTCAGGGAAGACTGACCTGAAGCCTTGACTTTGCTCGAGCTGTCTGTCAAGTGGGGCCCACATGACCTCTTTCTTGGAACCAGCCAGCCCCCAGCCATGTTGATCTAATCCTGAGTCTCCAAGCCATCGGTCCCTATCAAATCCGTCTTTAAGTGTCAGCCTGGGCCATGGCCTCAGGTGCTCACCCCTCCTCCACTCTCAATTCTCTGTGACTTACAGTAACCTCTGTCTGGCAAGGACTGCAGCAATTGAAATGTAATTCGGTTTTCCACTTGCTAATGCTCCTGTAGGCCTGCAGGTGTATGTGGGATCTCTGAGCAGGGCAGGGGTGCCTTTCCAGAAGGACAGAGATCAGGAAACAAGCAAGGGTAGAGGCAACCAGGACTGGGTGTGGGCCCAGAAAATGGATTCTAGGTCTGGGGAGGCCACCAAGCAAGCGGTGGAGTTTGGGTGCTTGGGTCGAGCTGCACTGGCTCTGAGAACACCTATAAAGCGTACATGCACTTTCAGGGGAGCACAGAGAAGTGTGCTCTGTGTTCTGGACTGGACCCTATGTTCAGCTCATGGCCCCCTTGCCTCAGGTCTGGTGATTTGGAGAGGCCAACATCCACTAGGAATGCAGGAGTCCTGAGCCCAGAGTGCAGCATCCTCTTTGAAAGCTATTGAAGGGGCTGGGGAGATAGCTCAGGGGCACAAGTGCCTGCCTGGCAAGTGCAAGGTCCTGAGTTCAATCCCCAGCTCTGTGAAAAAAAAAAAAGAAAGAAAGAAAGCTATTGAAATCGTTTGCCTTAGTTTTTTGAGACAATATCTCACTGTAGCCCAGGCTGGCCTTGAACTCACTCCCTAGGTAAGGCAGGGAAAAAATGACTGGAGAGAGCAGTTTCCTACCTGTTCACTCACCCATGTGCTCACCCAGCACATGCTGATGGCTGGCCACAGAGAGGGGCTGTTTAGGCTGGGACTCCTTCACACAGACCAGGACTTCGGGATGGTATCCTGTACCTATAGCGGTCAGGCAGGAGATGGACTGGATTTGGGACAGACAGTGATAATGCATGGGAACCCAAAGAGAAAACTGGCTGATCTCCAGAGTGTGCCAAGTCTAGTGCCAAGGGGAAGGTTGGAGCACAGTGCTGGGGCCAGAGAAGCTAGACGGCCAGCTCTGCTGATTACTACTGTGTGATCTTAGGATGTCACTTCCTTTACCTCTGTGATGCAGAGGAGGTCCGTGACCTCCAAGGATGTCCATATCCTAGAGGGGCACAGTGGGAGAGCGTATGGTACATATGTGAGCCCTCCCCTTCTCCAAAAGCCACATTTCAATCCCTGGGATCAGAAGGTATCACAGAGCAAAAAAGACTTTGTGGATGTGATTAAATAAGGACCTTGAGATGGGAAGATGATTATGGATTACCCAGGTGGTGCCAGTAGAATCACAGCCTTATGAGAGGGTAGCAGGACATCAGGAAGAGGAGATGTGACAAGGCAAGCAGATGCTAAAGCAATGCTGCTGCTACGTGGCACAGATGAAGAAAGTGATGGCCTTAGAGACAGGTGCTCCCTGCAGCCTCTGGCTGGAATGAAGCCCTGCTGATGCCTGCAGTTTTGGGTGTCTGACTTCCAGTACTGTTTGGATACTAAATTTGTGGTGACCTGTTCCAGCAGCAACTGGAAACTGACATCCTTTCTGTGTCCCATGTCACTAGTTATAAGACCTCTGCTGTTGCCATTGTGTGACCATTCACCAAGACCATGGAAGTGTGCAGAGCAGTGGGACCAGGGGACCAGCGGGACAGGGCACCAGCGCAGCAGAGACAGACACATGCATGTGCGTAATATTTTAACATTGCTTTCGTATTTCAAAGCCAAAGTGCTCATCAGAGGAGGAATCTGGTCTCTGTCAGACATCCTTATGCTTAGCTTATAGTTTTATATTGTTTGTATTTTGAATACTATTGAGGCTGAAGGCTACTAGAGCTCTAAATCTTAAAATAATGGATAATATTAGTAGTCAACAACGATCATAGTAAATGTGTGCTACTGTGACTATTTTGACACAGGAACACTCAAAGACAAGGAGGAGAAGAGGCATGTTCCTCCTGGTTAGGATGTGAGGGGAAACGTAGGGATCTGGAAGGCTTCTGACTGTGACCTGAGTCACCACATAGTGAGGAAAATCTAGAATAGAAGAAAGACTAAGATAAACACAAAATTCCAGAGGTAACTTGGGCTGGGCCTTTAAGGGATGAATAAGAGTTTGTAGATTTGCTTTAAGTGAGACACGTTGGGCAAGAGTGGAAAAGGAAGACAGTATAGTTGGGGGGGGGGGAGCATGGGCGCAGGACTGTGTGAAAGCCCTGTTCTGGGACCACAGCAAGCGCCTTTGCCCCAGGATGCTCCCAGAAGAGGGAGCGATGAGAAACAGCGATGGACAGAGGTGGGGAGAGCTGGCCTGGAGCATCAGCTAAGGCACTTGGACTCTGTTCATCCCAAAGGCAGTGGGGTTCCCTGAGGGCTTACTCGAGGGTGGGACACTGACAGATTGACATTTCTGTGCTACAATTTAAGCACAATTGAAATTCATAAAGGCAGACCTTCCTTACAAAACAGTCAAACCCTTCAGAAGATAATAAAATCATTATTTTTAATTATTTAGAATAGCTTCTGACTCCTGCACTAGAATATAACTCCTTCCACAAAAACTCCTCTCCCCCTTATTACAGTGGCTTCGAAAGAGGAAAATTTCATGCAGGCCTGATGTGGTTGACAAGATAGATAATTGTGGTTGTGTGTACAGAAGTCAGTGCCCTACTTGCAGTTGGGGTTCAAATCATGGGTTTGGTACTTACCTTCTGTGAGACAGCCACATTACTAGAATTCTCTTAGCTTGATTTTTAACATCTGTTAAGTGGAAATACTGTAGTATCAGTCTAAAGCTGTCTGCATACTAATTGCTAGAACCTGTGGCCAAAAGGACTGTGTAGAATTGATTAGGCTGGGAATTTCAAGATGGAATATTGAAGTGGAACCAAAGGATTCATAAGAGTCCTTATAAGAAGGAGGGAGAAGAATAGGAGATGTCCTGATGGAGGCACTGGTGTGGTGATACAAGGATAGCATCATGAGCCTGAGGAGGACAAGGTCCACTAGAAACTGGAAAGCAGCAGCAGTGAATCTTCCTGATTCAGTTGATACACTGCTCACTTTTAGATGTCTGACCCCAGTACTGCAGAAGGATAGATTTGTGTTATTTCAGGACCCTATGCCTGTGGTACTTTACTACAGCTACCATTGGAAATATACATATTCATTAGCTTTGATGAGTTAATATATGCAAAAAGTTAGAAAAACACCTGACAAATAACCAGCACAGCTATATGTATTAGCCATTATTATTTGTAGCAAAATTATTGGCCTGGGTCAGAGAGAGCTGTCACATCTATATCACAACTAATGGAGAAGCACATCACTTCTCTGTACATGCAGGTGGCCTCACCTTGGCTACCTGGTTGAATGTAGCTGCAAGGGAGGCTGGAAAATGACCTGGAGAGCTCATTCAGCTGATGCCCAGCTAAAACGTAAGGTTTCCATGACTAAAGAATAAAAGGGGCTGGGGAGATACCTCAGCAGTCTAAGTGCCTGCCTGGCAAGCACAAGGACCTGAATTCAATCCCTGGTACTACATGTATGCCAGCCCTGCACTGAGCCGGCCACTGAAATCAGGCATGGTGGTATACACCTGTAATCCCAGCACTAAGGAGGCTGAGGCAGGAGGATCACTATGAGTCTGAGATGCATAGTGAGACCCTGTACCACATAAATAAATCTTTTTTTTTCCCAAATAATTAAATCTTTTTTAAAAAAATTATGGCCGGCTCAGCCTGCCCTGGGTGTAGGGTTGGCACAGTATGTGGTGCTGGGGATCAAACTGTGGTCCCTGTGGTTGCCTAAGCTTTCCTAAGCATGCGCTTTAGACTGCTGAACCATCTTGCCGGCTGCAAATAAATAAATCTTAAAAAGAATGAAAGGGAAGCCACTACTAGAAGATTAAGTGTCTAATTCTTCTTATGGAAGATGAGAAGCTTAGCGATGATAACTTCCCTCCAGAGTTTGGCTGTATACACAGCTTTCCGCTTGCCTTTGTGGTGCCATTAATTTTATGCAGTAATTCGTGACTCCCCGCTGTGTAAGATGAGGCATCCTTTATCGCTCTTGCCCTCCCTCCCCATTGCTCCTGTTAGTAAAGCATTTGCATCTGGTTCTACATTCAGAATTAAAATGTTCTAGTTTTGTGTATTGTCTGTCTCTGAGCCTCAAATATTGAAAACCAATAAGGTATTTTTAAAAAAATACTATGTTTGTATAAACATTATTCTCTGCAGAGACAAGCAGCATCCTGGAAAAGAATGTAATCTTAGAGTTTAAATGCTGCTTGAAGGGAGATGCTCAGGGCTAAAAGTTTCAGTGTATTCTGTGACATTTCCTCCAGTGCTTAAAATCATGTTACATTTTCGTTGATCTCATATTTGGACTATTATTTTCTTATAAAACTTTTGGTCCTTTGCAATTTCTAATTGCTCTTCTCTTTTCTTCTTTAGAGAAGAAACATATGTCTTTTAAATCAGGGCATTAAAATCTGCCAACTTCTTAACTGCATTATTTGCAGAATGAAGCCTATTTTCTTCTTCATGTTTTTCTCCACACAGACTGCCTTCCTGCCCTAATTTTGACAGATGCCTCTATGAACCTCTGGCATTTCTAGTCATTGTACTCCTGGATTAATCCCACTGTTTTGTGAATCTGTTAAGTCATTCTTTCTTAGATTATGTCCCTAGTTTGTTAGAAAATGTCTTCAAAAACATTTTTTAAAAGAAGTGCAGGGAAGGAAATATTTCTGAATCTTTGTGTGTCTTCAAATGTCTCCCATTCATCCTTATACTTCCTGGGTGAGGAGGATCCACTCTCAGGCTTGGTTTTAGGGTATGGGCTTGCAGGTAGGTGAGTATCCACCCTGGATTCCCACCTGGCACTAAGAGGAGGGCTTTCTCATAGACACCAGCACTCCCCAGCCCTAGCCTGGGATTAAAACCCCAGCCTTTTAAGGATTACTTAGTCCCTTTAGAAAATGCTTCTCTCAAGGGCCAGCCAAATAGCTCAGCAGATTAAAGTGCCTGCAAGCAGGCGCAGGGGCTGGGGTTCAGGGTGCGCTGAGAGGACAGCTGAGACTGGGCGAGGTGATGCACACCTGTAAGCTCAGCTCTTGGGAGGCTCTAACTGCATGCCGCGCCAGCCCTGCCACAGGGCGGGCTGAACCCACCAAGAAAAATGATAGATAGATAGATAGATAGATAGATAGATAGATAGATAGATAGGCAGATAGACAGACAGACAGACAGACAGACAGACAGACAGACAGACAGAATATTAAAGAAAATGCTTCTCTCTTATTTTAAAATCTACCCTCATCTTTGTACTCCCAGAGACTGTGTTTGTATGCATGTGTGTATGAGAGGTTTTTATTTTTTTGGCGTGTGTGTGTGTGTGTATGTGTGTGTATGTGTTATTGACACTGGCTTGTTATACACTAAATAGGCTTTTGAGTATTTTCCAAACTTTTATCATTTTCATACCATATTTTGGATTGTAAACATTTTCTTATTATTTTTATTATGTCCTGATGATATTATTTTTCTTTAAATTGACTACCCTAGTCCCATGTACAATCATGATATTGTAGTTATGTCTTTTATTGTCTGTAATTATACAGTTATTTTTTCTAATCTATATTAAAAGAATCACCCAGCTATTACTGTGACATAGGTTTATTCATCTATTACTAAATACCACCCTTAAGAGTGGTGCTGTGCTATTCTTTAGGGGAACATTTCTCTAATTGTGTACAGAAAAAAAGGCTCAGGGTAATCAGTTGAGTAAACAACTGGAGAAATTGTCCCCTGAAGAATAACCTAGCACCACTCCTAAGGCTGGGATTAGAACCTGGGCTTCCAGGGTATCTACATTAAGTAGAATTTCCCCTTCTTACCCAGACTATGCTAAAGAACAAAATATAAATATATTATGGAAGACAAGACATCTTTTTCATTATTGGAAGACTTAGCTCAAGGCGAGAGGCAAGGGCTTTGCTAACATAACCACAGACATGACTTCCACTGCCTGGTGACAAGAATGGCTTCACCCCTGCCTCCCATGTGTGGGCTTGAAGTCTCAGTCAGCCTGTCTTGTCCACTCTGCACGTCCTAACATGGCTGACCACATTAATAGAATGGCTAGAGTGTTTGCAAGGCTAAAGAGCCTTCTGAGAGAGACTTCCAGTGAACCTTGTAGCAGGGCACAGGTACCTGACCTAGTGGCAAAGGTGAGGTCACAAGAAAGAACAGGGTCCAAAGAGATGCACAGAGCTGTGACAGCCAAGTATCTTGGCCTCAGGTACATAGCCATGAAACAGAAAGTCCACATCCTGTAGAAATTTCCTCAAATAATGGAAAAAGAAGGAGAATTACTCACTGCATTGTACATGTCTAGTGTTACCTTCATTCTCGATCAGGATGAGGTCCGTTTGAGTTAGGAAGATTGTAGGTCAGTTTCAATGATGGCCCTAGACAGAAATGTCCTAGATATAGTACTGTCAAACTAAATATTGTAATATATTTTAAAAATACATAATGACCAAGTTGGGTTTCTTCTGGATCCAAGCAGATTTCAAATTAGAGAACTGTGATTTATGCAATGAAATTAATAAAATAGAAATATTGCTATGATATAAAATTTTTTACAGGGCTGGCCAAATAGCTCAGCAGATTAAGCGCCTGCTTAGGCAGATGCAGGGGCTGGGAGTTCAATCCTCGGGCGTGCCGTGCTGGTCCCACCCCTGGGTGTGTTGAGAGGTGATTGAGACTGGGCATGGGGGTGCGCGCCTGTAATCCCAGCGCTTGAGAGGCTGTAAACAGGAAGATCACTATGAATCTGATCTACATAATGAGACCCTGTCATAAAATACCAAAAATAAATAAATAAGTAAATAAATAAATAATAAATTTTAGAGAAAAACATTTGATGAAATTAAGCAGATTGTGGGCCAAAATATACACTGGAGGAAAGATAATCTATTTAAGAAATGGTGCTGGAGAAACTAGCTATCCATATGCAAAGGTTGAAGCTAGACCTGCATCTCATAACATGTACTAAACTAAAACCAAAATGGACTGGAGAGCTAAATGCTAAATTAGAAACAATCTGCTAGAAGATAAAATAGATAAAACTCGTGAAGACATAGGCACAGGCAAGAACTTACTGAACAGAACCGCTATTCATAAAAATATGAACCCCTAGTCATAAAATATGACTCCAAGAATCAACAAATGGGATCAAATCAAATTAAAAGTCTTCAGCAACATCTGGGGATATAGCTCAGTGCCACAAGGGACTGCCTGACAAGTACAAGGTACTGAGTTCGATTCCTAGCATGGAAAAAAACACACACAGACACCAGACGTTTTCTGCACAATGAATGAAACAACCAACAGAGTGAAAAGACAATCTATTGAATGGGAAAAAAAATTGCTAGCTCTTTTTCAGACAGAGGATTAATACCTAGAATGTATAAAGAACTAATCAATTTAGACCCCCTAAAATTAAAAGATGGGTGATTGCGGTGAATAGATACTTCTTAGAAGAAGTACAGATGCCAAAAAGTACATGAAAAAAGTTCAGCATCTGTGGCCATTAGAGAAATACAAATTAAAAGACACTGAAATTCCATCTTACTCCAGAAAGAATGGTTATCATCGAGAAATCAAATAATGGGCTGGCAAGATGACTCGGTAGTCTAAAGCAGCTGCTTAGGCAAGCTTAGGCAACCGCAGGGACTGCGCTTCGATCCCCAGCACCACATGCTGCACCACCCCAGCCCTAGGGCAAGCTAAGCTGGCCGAAAGAAAGAAAAGAGAGAGAGAGAGAGAGAGAAATCAAATAATAAACATTGGCGATACTGTGATGAAAAAGGAAGCTCTCTGTATTGCTGGTGAAAATGTAAACTAGTACAACAACTATGGAAATCAGTATGGAGATTCCTCAAAAAATTGAGGCCAGAAATTCCATTTTACCAGCTATTTCCCTCCTAGGTGTTTTTAACAAGAGTTAAAGACATTGTATTAGACTGATACATGCATACTCATTTTATAGCAGCACAAGCCAGCACAGATAAACCTAGAGAGCAGCCAAGTACTATTATGCTATAAAGAAGAATAATGTGAAGTGAACGACATCAGACACCCATGCTCAGATATTGCATTGATCCTTTTTATATGGAAAACACACAGTATAAATAAATTAAAGAGCAAAGTAAAAGGTGTTATGGGTTGAGTCTAGTTGTCCCGCAAAGCCTCATGCAGGCACTGGGGCGGCTTCTAGAATTGTGAATAATTCATGATCCAGTGTTGGGATTATGGGTGTGAGTGCTACACCCACCCTGGTGTGAGTAGTGTGAATACAGTATAAGCTGCCACAGCTGCTGCCACAGTATAAGCTGCCACAGCTGCTGCTCTTCCCTTTGCTCTCTGCTGTCTCCCGCGACCACGAGCTGCTGCCCTCTGCCATGTGCCACTCTGCCTTGGAGCCAGCCGAGTATGGACTGAAGCCTCCACTAACTGTGAGCTAAATAAACCCTGCTTTCCTTAATTTTGTGTGTCGAGTATTTTGCCCCAGCAAGGAGAGAAAAGTAACTAAGACAATAGGAAACACATAGGTAGGTCATTTCTAAATGGGAAGGGGCTCAAGAGATGGAGGGAGAGAGAAGGGAAGAGAGGAAAAAGGAACAAAAAAGATTGAAATGTGCTGTGTATTTGTGCCAACTCCCTATGAGGAATGTGATTATTATCCCCTTTAAAGAGGTAAGAATAAAAAAAATTAACTAAGTGGATTATAAAAATTATTAGCAAAGAAGGAACAGAGAAACTTTTTAATGATGCTGTTTCTCTTTCTAAAGTCTACAGCAAACATACTATTTAATGGTAAAAATATGAAAATATCCCTTTGAAAGCCAAAATCCTGCCGTGCCCCCTGCCCCAGCACACACAGAGAGCAATTGAGACTGGGCGTGGTGGCGTGCACCTGTGATCCCGGCTCTTGGGAGGCTGTGAACAGGTGAATCACTACAAGTCTGCTCTAGAGTAGTGAGACCTTGAGCATTCTGTTGAAAAGAAAAGAAAGCCAAAATGGATGTTCATTGTCAGGATTTTCTACTCAAAGCTGAACTGGATTTACTAGCCTGTGAAATAATAAAAATTAAAATAAGCAAATAAACTGTTGGGCAGGAAAAAGCAAACCAGTCGTGCTATACCTGCAGATCACATGCAGATCGTGTAGAAAATTGAAGAGGTTCTTCAACAAATCATTAAAACTGTGCGAGGCAGCAGACTGAGAGACATCTTCCCGTGGCCTTTGGCCCTGCATGGGGCCCTGCAAGCCAAGGCCCAAATGGTGCTCTTGCTGTGGATTGCCTTTCATTTTTCTTTTTCCTGCTGCTGTGCTGGAAATGCTGGAGCCCAGGACCTCACACAAGCTAAGTAAGCACTGTGCTCCTGAGCTCCGCTCCCAGGCCCTGGCCTAGCCTAAGGATGTTTGTCTGTTAGCTGTTGTTTTCCCTCTATCTGCATTCACTTATGGGTCCTCCTGCTCACATCTGTCGAGTCAGGGCTGCAGTGCCTGCTCGACTATTGTTCACTGTGTCCACGGACCAAGATGGGAAGGGAAACAAGAGGAAGCCCTTCCCGAGTTTCCCTTCACACCTCATTTTTCAGAACTGGGCCACGCGAACATCTTTCAGTGACCAAGAGAAAACGAGACTGACTCACCCCAAATCATCTCCGTCCTTTGGGGGTGGTACTTTTACATTATGAGTAATAAATTGGGCCTGAGGTTGAGACATCCATGCTGATTTCAACAGATTGCTCTCTGCCTTGAAAAAACAAGATCTTCCAACTGGGTGCAAAGGATTCAGAGCTCACTATTGGTCAAGGAGTGACAGTACTGTCAGATCTGGAGGATCCGTTTCCTGTCTTTGTTTTGTTTTCTCTTTCTCT
>PVKN010041285.1:0-10579 GCA_004027915.1 Capromys pilorides
TTACTCATCCTTTCAAAAACCAGTGGAAGAAATCACTTTCTCAAAGAGAAGTCTGACACCAGCTCTTCTGAATTTTCACAGCAGTTTTATCTCTTGGGGGTGCCATGCGATTCACACGTTAGTAGCTGCAAATGACAGGCTTCACACTAAGTACCAAAGGAATTTGTTAAGAGATATTAAGCAGGCATGGAGAATGCCTGCAGGGTCTGGAGGGTCACACCATGAGCCTGCACGCACTGTGAATGCAGCTTTAGTGAGCTTGCCACTGCCACTGCTGCTCCTTAGTCAAATCCAGACCATATCCCAGGAGCATAGCTTTGAGTGTGTGTAGTATTGATTCTATTATCAGATAAAGAAAATGAAAGTAAAACGTAAGGCAATTTCACTTGTAAATACACACTCAGTGTTGTAATTTCAGTATTAGCTAACCTTGTGCTCACTTCAGCAGCACATATACAATATTAGCTAACTAGGTATTTATTTATTTATTTATTCATATTTTAGGGAAGGGTCTACAGGATGTTCAGGGTCTGACTACTAGATCAGACTCGTAGTGATCCACCTGTTTACAGCCTCTCAAGAGCTGGGATTACAGGGGCGCACCACCATGCCCAGTCTTAACCAGGTATTTAGTTGTTAAACAAGAATTCATTTTTCAGAATAAATTTATCATGCAATTGTACTGAGATTGCAACATAAATGAAATGGATGGGATTCTTATTAATGGAAAAATAAAATAATATGACCATTTCAATTGATATGAAAAAAGCGTTTGGTAAACTTAAATACCTCTTTGGTAAATGAATTAATCTGTTTGCACAGGAATGTGCTGAAGGTTGCAGAAGCTGTGCTAACATGTTCTAGGGGTCTAGAATCAACTTAGAATTTTGTTAGTGATATAATTTCTCCATTTAATTCTTCTGTACTTTTGCTGCAGCTGCTCTTCATGCCAGAGTCACTAAAGAAGGCCGCAAGAATTCTGCTGAAGTACAAAATGACTGGGCAGGAAATGGGCAGAGGAGAGGATGGATGTTAGCTGTGGTCGTTCAAATAGCCAAAAGCACAGTCAGGTGAAACCACAGAAACCAATGCAAAGTTGATTCTAAGCCAAGTCATTGGCTTTTAGATGCCTGGAGGAGTTTACCCTTTCATTTCCAAAGTGATAAATCTGTATAGATTCCAGTTTTCATTCATAAAGTTTGGGTAGACTTTTGCAAAAAGATGCTGCTATTTCAATAATAGAAAGTTCTTACTTTTTTCAGACAAAACCACAAGGAACCCTTTGTTATAGATCGAAATACATACGTTTACTGGCTCTATTCTCTGTCTGTCTGTCTGTCTGTCTGTCTGTCTGTCTGTCTGTCTGTCTGTCTGTCTGTCTGTCTGTCTCCATTAGCATTTTTCCCAGAGACCATCGCAGCTCACACTTCGATAACAAATACAGTGGCACCTTGGTTCCACAATTCTGGAAAAGATGTTTATGTTCATGTGGGAAAGACAGCTGCAGATGTGTTCATCACCTGAGTCAGAGTTCATAAACAAAAACATTTTGCTGAACATTTCTGTGTTTGAGTCAAGTTGTTTGCAAACAAAAATGTCCACGAACCATTGTAGCTCTGCATATACATCATGAAAAAAATAAATCAGTAATGATAATAGAGTACAAATCTGTTTTGTTAGCCAAACAATTCTGAAAAACCTGTTACCACCAGCATTTAAATGAACAGATTTTCACTCTCCAGAGTTCATGCTGTTTCTTGCCTAGGGGTCATAAATCCCAGTAACTATAGGACAGAGGAGACAGATGAATTTATAAGGAGTGATTTGGTCACATGATCTAGACCATGATGGTGAGGGGGGCTAAAAACAAAGGATGGGTGTGGGTCACCATTTTACAGTTCCTATTAGACCATATGGCTTCTGTCCTTATGGTTTTCTATAAAAGAGATGAAATGACAGTGTAGGTACATAAAAGACAAAGGAGAATCTACTAAGCAACAATCCCAAGATAAACAGTGTGACCCTGTTCCTATGTTCTGCAAGCATGCAGAAAGAGAAATCATTGGCTTCACTGGCATTACTCATCTAATTCTTATTTTTACATTTATCTCACTTTTAAGTTTATAAAGCATTGTTATTTTTCATTTCATTGATTTTCTTATAGGCTTGGGTGAGCAATTGAGCAACATTGTCCATCTTGTGAGAAAACTGAACTCAGGGAGGCTGAATGATTTAACTTTAGTTTCACAGGCATTGAATGGCAGGCCTGGCACCCACAGTCCTTGTGCTGGAATACTGCAATTGGTTTCTATGGTTACGAGATTAGTCGTGTCTTTTGTATGTCATAGTGTCTCTCACTGCCATCTACCAGGACTACATTCCCTGCTGACCTCCACCCTTAGCCAAGATGGCCAGTGAGTTCTGCCATGGAATCTGGTGGTGCAGGATAAGGAGAGTGATGGATGGGACACACCCTTTCAGGGGGAAGATACTCTGATGGGCAGCCACTAAATATTTTGGCAGCCATTGCTATGAGGCAAGATTGAGAAATGGAAGGAAGAAAGAAACCCAAGAGAAAGAGATGAGACTGCCACACACATTTCATAGTAAGCAGAGGCAAGAGATGGAGTGAGAAACATTGGCTTTTCTGCCCTTGCTTATGGTCTATGTCCAAGGGCCAACTGCACCTGTCTTTTCTACAAGTTTATCATTCAACTCCTACTTAAGATAAATTCTTACAATGAGCTTTGCTTATATTTGATCATGAGAACTAGAAGCCTTTACAGTGGCTTCATGTAGTATTCTATTTTCTAGATCCAGTGAGTTTTAAGAGGAATATTTCTCTAATAAGGTATTCAGACACCTGAACCCATATCTGGGAAATTCTCACCCTGAGCTCTCTTGAAGCAAGTGATACATTCTCCTGTAATTCATTATTTAGCACTCTTCAGTTGCAAGCAACCTAAAAGGTCATCCATGTACGTCCTTTCAGTGGGACTTGTTGGATATAACGTAAAACAACTGTTTCCAGGTTCTGTTCTTCATGTATGATTCATATCTGATCCCCTGGAACCTTTTACATACCCTTTGGCCTGGCAAGCTCACAGATCCCCATCAAATCTGAAACTTGACAGAAAACAGTTAAATCTAAATCTATGTGAAATACAAATTATTTGTACTCTGTTATCACGAGCTAAGCATCCTGCCTCTAGCTCTTCGTATTTGTGAAGTGAAAGTAGGATTCCATTCTGCTGGATTTTCCATAATGTATGTTTACCAATTAAGCTCTCTGTGTATCACCACTGAATTCTCTAGCTAACTAGTTTCTATGTTAAAACCTCCTGATTAGTGGCATTGTAAAGAGGCTTAGGAACTTATTTATTTGTTTGTTTGTTTATTTGTATTTTGAGACAGAATCTTGCTATGAGAGTCAGGCTAGTCTTGAACTCATTATGTAGCTCAAGCTGGTTTTGAATTCATGGCAGTGTTCCTGCCTTGGGCTCTCAAGTGCTGGGATTATAGGCATACACCTCTATGCCTGGCTCTGCTTGTGAATTGAGATTTAAATTCTCTGTGATCTTTTGTTTTTCTCTGTTTCCTCAATTTAGTGTGTTTAAATCCATGTCACATATAATTTCCATATATTTTCCTTCATAGCACAGTGAGTGTTGGATTGTGATGTGTTTTGTGATATAATTTTAGAAATTGTGTTTCTGTAAAAATTGCCTCAAATATGATTAATAATAAGCAGTGCTTTTTTATAACATAGTGAATAGTATTTTGAAAGTATTTTCCTTTAGTTGTAGGTGGTTCTGTTGCTATTTATTTATTTATTTTTGCACACAAAACATCTAATTTGAAAATTCAGCTTTCCCTCTGACTGTATGCTTCCTGCCTGAGAGTAATGCTTTTGGAAAGCACCCTCAAAGCAGAAATAGAAAGCCTGCTGCCTTATCTGAATTAATCGACTTTCATTACGTTTACCATAAGCCCTACTTTCATAAGTTACGTAATGTAAAATGTAGACAGTGACATATAATTTGTATCTCACATAGATTTAAATTTAACTGTTTTCTGTCAAATTTCAGGTTTGATGGGGATCTATCAAGTTTTATAGGGCATGTGCAGGAGGACAAGGTTGGATGATTGATAAGTTTTCTCTTTCAATTGGTCAAGAAAGCACTCAGGTGAAAGGGAATCAAGGAAACTAAGATAGGATGGAAAGAAATAAAATGAAACTAAAATAACTGAGCCAGAATGTGGTCCCAGCTGGATAGCAATTTCAGAAAAATCCCACAGGAAAGCTGTGAAGGATAAGCTGCACGACAAATCACTCCCACCCGTGTGAGTCACTCACAGTGTCTTCCCTAAGGAAAGGTGGGGTGGCAGCAGTTGGTGAGGTTTGTGCTTGTAGGAGGACCACTGCCCCGAGACAAAGCATCTATGAATTGCTGCCTCCACCTGTCAGACCCTGATGGGCCTGGATGACACTTAACATTTTTCTACGAGGTCTGCAAGACTTTATCATTCATAGTTACAATGGGTAAGGGAAGTAGCAGTAACTCATTTTAATGCCCAACACTTTGCTTCTTACCTATCACAATGGTCATGGCCAATGATCTCTTCAGTTTACTGACCCTTTGCCCGCTAATCTGCTGGATTAAGTATTGAGAGAAATGAATGGACAGCAACATTTGCTTTAAGATGAGTGTAACTCTTACTGTGTACTTGTTGGAAATACATAGAGATCTAAAATTATAGGGAAAATATGGAGATTTCCCCAGTTGGGTCTGTGGGAGTGATGGCGAGGGGGGCTGTTACTGCCTCCATTCCCTGTTTGCTGGACTAACTTTTGTATCATCCACAGCCTGTGATCTCAGCTGAATCTTAAGAAAGCCATTTCCAGCACTATGATGCCCACAGCTTTGCAGGTACAGTACATGGGGGGAGCAACGAATTCTGCAGTAACATGACCATAGCTGCTTGTCCTTCGCTGAGCTATGGTACCTGGATTCATTGTACTATTATGGAGGATCCCATGATGGAAAATTAGACATTCCATGCACCTTTGGTACTTGTGCTCATTGGAAAGCAAGGCAGGAGAATCATTACTCATGTCCAGCACAAACAGGTGGAATATTTGCCTTTCTAAAAAGTGTCTGGTTGGCCTGACTAAAAGTTAGTACTATATGATTATGTTATAGTGATGGCAGGCTACATTCTCTGAGGTAGTGATAACTAGATTGGAGGAGCCCATGCTGACAGGCCCATATATAGATCTACCGCTAACATTGGGGCTATTCTCTTTATGCACAAGAGAAGGTATAGATAGACTGAGGGTGTCACGCTGTCCTCTTGGTTGTTGAATGCATCTTCCTTGTAGCACAGTCCTAGATAGTAACAGGTGACACGAAAGCCCCCCCCCCCCACTTGACCACTTTTAGATGTATTGTTTTCCTAGTTGTTTGGGTATTACAATGAATATAGAATTCAGTTGCTTCCATTTTTCAGGGAGGATGGCTGAATGGTGAGTGGCAGGAAATCAGCACCTCTGAGATTATTAGTGCAGATGCTGGACTATAGTATAGGAAAGAGAAGAAGGAGATCAGTGTGTTCCCTGGACCCAACAAAGATCTGAAGCAAGAACTGGAGCCCATAGAAAGAGTGAGAAGAGGGACCTTAACACAGAAGCGGGAGGTGACATATGATGCTTTCTTCCTGAATCTCAGTTCATGGCATGAGAGATGGTTTGAACCTACTGAGGCCCAGGGACTATGGGGGACACCAGAGGCCTCAATAGAGAAACACACCAGTGGACCAGAACTGTGGAGTAGATGCTGTGTGCTACAGTCATTGGGTGGGGGGATGAGTTTTGGTTTAGATGTTCTCAGGAGAAGGTGACTGGCCAGTTCTCATTTTGGAAAGGGGACAGTTGAATGTAGAACTCAAAGCAGCTATGGGTTCGCTTCATTTTGGGCTCCAAGAGTCAGGGTGAGATGTAGTTGTGGGTGATCACAAAATAAGGTGACCACCTTAATTTTGGGTGTCAAGGTCAGGGGACCAAGTTCAATTTGGCAATAGGCACTTGAAATGTTATTTGCTGAACATCTTGGGGTCCAGATTCATAGCCAGAAAGCAGGATAAACCTACACTTCCGTGCACATGAAGTGGCAGGCTCCCTGGGATTATCCACCCCTGTCACAATTCTACTGCAGGCTTTTCTGGGACCAAACAGCATATATCTGGGCTCTGCTTGTGCCTTTATATAAGGGTGACAACAGAAAAATGTCCTGAGGTGGACATTGACATTGCTCTTTTCCTTGTATTTTATTTATTTTTTCCCCTGATTGTTCCTTTTTTAATATGAGTATTAACATTGTTGCTTGGTATTTTGTTGCTTTCTTCAGCTCTTGTTTGTGTTTCTTTCTTCTCTCCTTCCTTTCTTTATCACCAATTTCCCCAAATAGTACATAATCTTACTTTGTCTTTCAGCCTAACTTCTAATGTCTTTTACATTTTCTCTCATGAGGGTAAACTCATTCTATTGAGGGGACATATACTGCATAAAGTTTTCTGGTTGTCTTTGCAATTTGTTATACAATTAAAATATTGTTCATATGATTAAAGATGGAAAATTAATAGTTTCTACAGTTTGTCATTTTCTAGGCTATGCTTGGTGCTACTGTTACTATTTTGGCCGCACTAGTTTAGTAAAAGTAGCATAGTCATTCTAATCAGTTGTTTTCCTTATATGCCAACACTGAGATTGCCTGGGGATCATAAACAATACTATTAGCCAGGATCAGGGAGCCAGGGAGTACCATAAATGGTCAGCAACTTCTAGAAGTGATAGCATCTTGCAACAGACTGAAAGATGAAAATCCAACTACATCTGGAATACATCTCTGAAAATGTGTTATTTCCTAAGGAATTCAAAATACTGACAAAAACTCCCTACCATAAGTAATCTACAAGCATCAGTGAAGAAATTAAATTTAAAGAAAATTAGAAGACATAGAAGCAAGATACACCCTCAGATTTCCAACTCACTCAGGTCAAATGCTGAGTGCGGTAAGGTGGAAAGACTTGAAAGCCACCCACCTTAACTCTCTGAAGGGAAACAGTGGAAGTAACTGTTATGATGTGTACCCAGGTGTTTCCCCAAAGCCTTGTGTACTCACTGGGGTGGGCTTCTAGAGTTTGTGATTAACTCATGATCCAATGTTGGGATTATGGGTGTAAGTGCTACAGGCATTATGAGCGTGAGTGTTACCCCCAGCCTGGGCCAGATAGTCTGAATGAAACCTAAAGGAGACAGACTTGTTTTTGGTTACTGTTATGACCACTACTTCTCCCTTTTGCTTTTGTTGTCTTGCTATTTTCTGCTGCCATGAACTGCTGCCCTTCACCATGTGACTGCCTTGGAACCAGCTGAGTATGGACTGGAACCTTCACAAAATGTGAGCTAAATAAACCTTTCTATCCCTAATTTTGGGTGTCAGGCATTTTGTCCCACCAACTAGAGAAAAATAACTGAGACAGAATTTGGTACCAGAGAAGTAGGGTCATTGCTGTGACTACCTGGCTATGTGGATTATGAGCCTTTGTCTATAGCTAAAGGGAAGAGATAGGAAAGCTTTGGAGATGTTTCCTATAAGAGAAGCACTGGAATGCCTTCTGTTATTCTGTGTGAAAGATTCTGTTCAGATCTCAGAAGACCAGAAGACTACTAAAAATCCTTCCTGTAAAGACCAGGCAGGGGATGTTTCTACTGGGAAAGACTGCATTGGTCTTTCAACTTCAGACAATGTGTGTTATGGCTTGAAAGAAAGCTTGCCTGCAGTATGCTCATGTCCAGAGACTTTGCCTGAGACTGACATTAAGTGTGGTAGACTGGTTAATCTTGCAGAAGAAATTTCAAGTCAGTCAAACATTGAGGCAGTGGCATGGCTACTGTTGGGGACTTTTAGTCAGACTTATGTGGCAAATCAAGAGCAAAGAATTCATCAGGCTGATTTAAAATGTGAGTTTGGCCATAAAGAAAGCACCAATAATGTTGTGGATTGCAAAGATAGAGCTGAGAAGATCTCTGTTGCAAATAAGTAACAGGATAATAAAAAAGATGGAATAAGGGCATCACAGAAAGCAGAAAGTCTCCACTCTTTGCAGCCTCAAAACTGCAAAAGTGAAAGACTGTTTTGAGGAGAAAGTCACAGAACGTCATGCTCCAGAATGGTGGTAGCAGTCATACCAGGTTGCAAAATGTTGGCAGCAAGTTTTTCCCACAGAATCAGGGTCATAGTGATCAGTGATTCAGGCACTCAATTTGTATAAGAAAGAGAGAAGAAAACCTGGCTGCTGCTCCAATTGACAGCAGACCTTGGCATCATCCATGTGGTATTGCTTTTAGGTGCATGTAGAATGCTGGAGCTCTGAGGTTAGAAGACTCCACCTAGATTTCAGAAGGCCCAGGAGGACAGGCAGTGTGCCCCTGGGAGTGCAGTTTGTTAAGCAGAGAGGGAGAGAGAAGCCTAAGGCACAGTGCAAGTCCCAGAAATTTTGAAAATCCAGGAAAGTGGTGGATTGTCTGAGGAAAGTTGCAAGGAGCGAGCAAAGCCAGCCCAAGAGAGAAGCCATAAGAGTTACAACTAGCAGAGGAGCCATAGAGGCCTATGGAGCTCTCACAATTTGCCACAGATTGTTTCAGATGTTCCACATGGAACTACAGGACTTAATGGTTACTCTGTGGAATTTGGAACTCTGTCCCAATGGTTTGTATTCCCAGGTTTGTACCTCTGTGTCATTGAATGTTTGAAATGTTTAATGTTTTTTCATTTGTACGGGGGCTCACAGCTAAGAGTTTGCCTTAGATATTTGAGGAGACTTGATTCTTGGGCTTTTCAACAATGCTGAAACTGTTAGGACTTTGACAACTTTTACAGATGGAATAAAATTATTTTGCACAAAGGTTTGTTTATGAGTCTTTGGGGGCCCAAAGGCAGAATGTTATGTTTTATATTTGGGTGTCCCCTCAAAGCCTCATGTAATCACTGGGGCAGGCTTCTAGAGTTTGTAATTAATTCATGATCCAAAGCTGAGATTATGGGTGTAAGTGCTGCTAGGATTAGGAGTATGAGTGCTATACCCAGCCTGAGGAAGATGGCCTCAACATAATATAAGGGAGCAGACTTGTTCTCTGTTGTGTTGTCACCATTACTCCTCCCTTTTGCTGTTACCATTTTGTTGTTTTCTACTGCCGTGAACTGTTGCACTCTGCTATGTCCCAGTCTGTCTTGGAGCCAACTGACTATGATTGAAACCTCTATAAACTGTGAGTTCAAGAATCCTTTCCATTCTTAATTTTGGGAGCCAGGTATTTTGTCTTAGATACTTTCTGTCTTAGTTACTCTTTACTCATTGCTGGGACAGATACTCAACACTCAAAATGAAGGAAGGAAAGGTTAATTTAGCTCACAGTTGCTGGAGGTCTCAGTCCATATTTGGCTGGCCCAAGGCTGAATGGAACAGGGCAGAGAGCATCCAGTTCATGGTGGCGGAACTGCAACAATCGCAACAGAGGCAACCGACCAATCAGGGCACAGAGAGCAACAGCGTGAATCTGTCTCTCTGTCTCTCTTTATATTACATTCAGGTTCTCTGCCTCAGCCTATCTGCCTTAGGCCACACCCACAATCCTGGAAGGACTCAGACCCCAATCCCATCCATACTAAAACACATAATCCCAGTGGATCATGAATCAAGTCTCAAACTCAAGTCCCTGCCCCATGATTGCATGAGGCTTTGGTGGGACAACTAGACATAAACCATAACACCTTCTTATAAGAAGGAAGTTAGATGTGCAAAGGAACACCCATAATACACTTAAGGACAAAGGTCATGGGAAGTAGGGCAAGGTGCTCTCTGGAAACCAAGGAGAGCATCCTCAGAAGAAACTGATCCACTCCTGCCAGTACCATAATCCTGGTTTCTCAAGTTCCAGAAGTGTGAAAAAAGAAATTGCGATTGATTCAGCCTCCGGGACTCCATTATTTTCAATGAGGAGTGATAAGAATATACTTCTGATATATTTTCATTGATTCTCAATGGCAACAGAGACTTTCAAAATAAAAGCAGGTACTTTGTGTTTTCAAGAGACATTTTAAACTATGTTATTTCAATAGAAGTTTAAAAGCCATACCTTGCCCTGTTTAACAATGGTTTTAATGAGGAAGTCATTCTTCACATTGTCAATGTTTGACACCAGAATGGAATCCTACTTGGGAGTGTATCAGATGGATACACGCACTCCTGGATACATGTGCTCCAGTGCATCCAGGTCTCTGAGGTAGGTAGACGAGAGTCACTTCTCCTTATCAGAAAAGTAACTTTTACCCAGAAGTCCCAGTTCTAAAGTGATCAGAAGAAGACTGAAGATTTTGAGCAGCAGGATTTGAAAGTCCCAGGCATTCAAGGTACTTCCAGAGACATTAACATCTAAAGGAAATTATACCTTCAGCTCGAGAAAGGATCTGTTTTCCTTTTTTTCACTCTCTTCCTCCTGAGCCACTATCCTGGCTGC
>PVKN010041286.1:0-10579 GCA_004027915.1 Capromys pilorides
ATATACTTAAGCATGACCTGTGAACTGATATGTGGTCTATTTTAGAAAATGTCCCATGTGCAGCTGAAAAGAATGTGTATTCTGAAGAGGTTGGGTGGAACACTCTGCGTATGTGTACTAAGTCCAGTTGTTCCAAATTCTGTTTCAGTTCTGCTACTTCTTTGCTAATTTTTTGTCTGCTTAACTTATCCTTCTCAGATAGGGAGGTGTTAAGGTCTCCTGTTAAGATTGTAGTATTGGATATTAGATTGTTCATGTCCATTAAGGTTTGTCTTGTATAAGTTGCTTCTCCCGTGTTGTGTGCATACATATTTATGAGTGTTGCCTTCATCCTGAATTTTTCCCTTGACCAGTATGTAGTGGCTTTCTTTGTTACATTTGATCAATCTTGGTTTGAAGTTTGGACTTTCTGCAAACAGGATTGCTACCCCTGCTTTTTTTTGAGGTGCTGGAGCATGTAGTATTGTTTTCCATCCTTTCACTATTAGCCTGTGAGTTTCTTTATGAATTAAGTGTGTTTCTTGTATTCAGCATATTGTTGGGTTTTGTTTCCTTATCCATTCTGCCTGTCTACTTCTTTTAATTAGAGAATTGAGTCCATTTACATTGATAGTTATGATTGAAATGTATTTTCTTATTTTTGACATGACTTTTATTTACTACTGTTTACCACTTTTTCTATGTTTAATTGGTTGTCCTGTTTGGTGGGATCTTTCTGTTCACATGTGTTGACTTCAAGTCGTTTTGGTCTCTCTCTAAAATATTTGTTAGTATACTATGTAGTGGTGGCTTTGACATGATGAAATTCTTTAGTTGTTCCTTGTTGTGGAAATATTTCACTTTTGCCTCATACTTGAAAGGGAGTTTTGCCGGGTATACCAGTCTGGGCTGAAGTTTATTTTCATGGAGAACTTGAAGCACTCTGCTCCATGCTCTTCTTGACTTCATGGTTTGTGAAGAGAAGTTAATCTAATGGGTTTTCCTTTAAATATGATCTGTTTCTTTTCTCTAGCAGGTTTTAGTATGTGTTCTGCTGGATTTCTGAGATCTTTATTATTATATGTCTTGATGTGTTTTTAGTCCGGTTGATGTTATTTGGCCTTCTGTGTGCTTCAGTTACCTGAATATCTGATTGTTTTCTCATATTTGGAAAGTTTTCTGCTATTACTTCTGCCCATGTTCTTTTTATATCATTTGTATTGACCCCTTCTTTCTCATTGATTCCTATTAATTTCAAGTTGTTCATTCTTACATCATCTTGCAGGTGTTGAATTATTTTTTTCATGCATCCTGGTTGTTTTTAAGAGATCCTTTCTTGCCTTTTCAGTAGCTGTGAGTGTGTTTTCAAGATCTGAGATTCTATCTTCACTTTTGTTCATATAGTTTTGCCGGCTTGTGATTGAGATTTTATTTTCTTGTATATCTCTTTGATGCTGTTTCAGGCGATCTGTTTCTTTCTTAAATTGTTCAGTCATGGAATCCATCATTTATCTATTCTCTAATTTTTTATCAATGTCTTTAATATTATGTAAATCTTTCATTATAGTTATCCTTTTTTTTTCTATTTCAGAGGTTATTTCTGTTCTCATTTCCTCTCTACCTTTCTGCAGTTTTTCTACTTTAGTTGCTATTAATTTAGAAATGACTTTTTCAAGTTCAGAAATTATTTCTGATTTCATTCCCTGTATGCTTTTCTGCAGCTGTTTTTTAACTTCAGTCTCTAGTACTTGAAATATTTCTGTTTTAACTTCAGAGCTTACCTCGAGTCTGAGTTCCTGTATATATTTCTGCATTTGTTTGTTTACTTCAGATGCTACGAATTCAGAGATTTCAGCTGCATGATTCCCAATTTCTTGTATGGTAGTGACTCCTGTATTTGTTTCAGGTGGGCTCGAGACCTGAGATTGCATTTTACTCCTTGTCTGTATCATTCTGAGTAGCCATGATCTTTGGTGCAGGACTTTGTGCCCACGGGTTTTTCTTTCAGAGCAGGCTTGTGGGACTGCTGAGGTGCTTGTAGGCTGGGGGAGAGGGGTGTCACTCACCTGACGGGTCTGGCACTGTGTGATAGGCTGCACTGGCGGTGGGCCAGAGGAGGTCTGATGTGGTGGGCCTGGCGCTGGTGGGGTCTGATACTGCCTGATGCTGGTAGGCTGCGCTGGCAGCAGGCTGGAAGTGTTACCTGGCGGTTCTGGCACTAGCGGTCCTGGCGCTATCTGATGAAGGTAGGCTGCTCTGGCAGTGGGCCTGAGGACCCTCACCTGGCAGGTCTGGGCCTAGGACCTGACGCTGCCTCATGCTTGTAGGCTGTGCTGGCGGTGGGCTGGAAGTCTCACCTGGCAGGTGTGGTGCTGGTAGCCTGGCGCTTCCTGATGACGCTCTACCAAGTACTTTTATTTACTTTTTTCTCCTTTGGTAGAAATTTTAGCATCTGGCTGAAGTCCTCAGCACTTGATGAAATTAATTTCTGTGTGATTATTTAAGAGGTTTTCTTCAATTAATGAAATCCAGTGATTTTTTTATGTCTGTTCTAGTCTACCAGTTTTTAATTGAGTTTGATACCACTGACCACTTCAGTCTCCTTTGTGTGCCTCCTCTCTCCCCTGGTTCATGTGTGATAGAGTCTCATGGGTTTTCTTCACTTGCTCAATGCTTGAAGTTTAATGCCACATCCTCATGTAACATCTCTACCCACGTCTGGTACCCAGTCTCCTGGCAATTTACAGTCCATCAGATGCAGTCCTAGAACCATCCCGGTGGGCCCTCCTCCTCCTGGTGTGAGCGCTTGACATTGTTACTGGTCTGGCCTCCCTGCACAGTACTGTGATCTTGCTGGAGCACAGTGTCATTTCAGCCAAACTGGAAGCAGTATCACCCAAAACTAAATAATATAACTGAAAAAAGCAAAAGTGAAAGGAGTACAGTTTAGCATTCTTGCCCAGAGGACTCTCCTGTGAAACCAGTGTGTATCATCCTGAGTATGTTAAAATGAGCATACTTATATGCATGCAGAAACGTGTATCTTTTTCCTCTGAAATAGACATAAGTTCGCTGTAAGTATTGTTTAATTAGTGCCATTCTATTTTCTATTTAGATGTTTTTTAATCACCTCTAATATATATGATAAAATTTTCTCCATTTGACCTCAAAATTCTGTTGTGACCATTTAGTCCAAAGAAGTATACAGTTCAAGTCAACTTACTGCTTTTGATCACTATGCTTATTATTATTTTTCTCTTTCTGTATTTGGGACAGGGTCTATACGGTCTCACTGTGTACATTGGACTCATATTGATTCTCCTGTTTTCAGCCTCCCAAGTGCTGGGATTACAGGCACTTGCCACCACGCCGAGTCTCAATTGCTATCTCATTGTGCCTTGGGTGCAGGCCTGGCACAGCACACCGGGGATTGAACCTGGGCCAGCTGCGCTCTGTGTAAACAGGCACTTTAGTCCGCTGAGTTATCAGGCTGGCCCTCACTATGCTTATTAACTGTGCTCTAAACTTGTCATGTTGCCCAGGCTGGCCTGGAACTTTGAACTTGCTATATTTCTGCCTCAGCTCCTTAGGCAGTTGGGATTACAGGTTGTAAGTGTCTATGGATTTTTTTCTTTTTAAACAATGACTTGTGGAAGAGACTAGCTGGTCATCTGTAGCATGCCCTTCCTTTTGGATTTGTCTGTTTTTTCAGTTGTTCGATTTTTTTTTTTTTAATCTCCTGATTTCCCTCATGTTGCAAGTTTTCTGCAAAGGTGCGAGGACTCAGATGACATTCCTTGTCTAGGGTATGTTGCAGGCACAGTTGTATCATGTTAGAGGTACCTAGTGTCTGGCTGTCCCACCGTCAGTGAGGTAAAGGTTAACCAGATAGAGTATAAGCCTCCGAGCTCAGTGCGTCCGCCTGGCGCTGGACACTGCTCTGAGTGTAGTACCTCTGATGACTGAAATCTGCTGCTAATCTTTGCCTAACTCAACAATGTCATTGTAGTTTTGTAAAATTATTTTCTGTTATTTCCTCTACTTTTATAAGGTTGCCTTCTCTTGTAAATTACAACTTTTAGTTCAACTACTGAAGTTACTTGATTATCTAGAAGTATAATACCTGCTAGAAAATCAACCAAAATGTTATGTACTTTCCTGTTTTTTTCCAATTTCAAGGCTTCTTCAAATAGTGAGATGTTAGGTTCTCCGTTCCCTTCACCTTTTGATTATGATTGCGGACTGACTCATGGATTTTTGTTGGTTCAATGTTTTGAACCACTTATAGTCATTATTCTCATTGCTCAAATTGTCACAGTTTGTCCTGAGGGAGCTTTCTTAAATTGGCTCCCATGGCCTTTTGGTGTGCTTGTTAATCTTTGAAAGGTTCATTGCTTTTTGTTACAAAGATGAGTTCTTTTCATCTTATCAACAACCTGAAATACATCAATATCTCTATTTGGAACAGAAAGGGACTTTAGAGCAGATACTTTGTAACAGTTAATGCAGCTAATAAATGGCATCTTTGTGGTGCACATGGAGGCATGTCTGACTAGAAAATCTTTCCTAAGAGTTAAGTTCTGGAAATGTCTTTATTATCTTCAGCACCTTCCCCACTCTGCCTAGCTCTGTATATTTTTCAGTTTGTCTGGTACCATATATGTCCTCTGTTTCTCCTACATGATACTAAGCCCTGCTATAGGCATGATTTGTATCTGTATTAACAGCGTCCTTATGGGAGCACATGTCTGCACCAAGTGAAGGGTCATCCTATCGCCAAGCATTCTCCCAACCCTGGCTGCTGTCCTTTTTCTCATTTTTCCCCTTTTCATAAACTCTAGTATAATAGCAACTTAGTGAGTGGGTGTCATTGCGTAAGACTGTCCTAGCTTTATAGTGACTCAGTTGAAGTATGACTGTGTTTTAAAATTAAATATCAAGACCTGTCATCTGACAGAATGTATAAATGACAGTGAGATACAATATTTGAAATTAGAACTGTTCTGGGGAATCAAAAGATGTTCCATGCAGTATGCACACTAGGTATTGTGGAAGTGAATCTGTTTTCTGGAAAACTTTAAAATGAAATTTGTCAAAGATCAACTGAGGGTTTGAAAAACAAATCAGTTGAAGGATCAATGGAAAATTCCAGGACCTTTTTCTTTTAATCACCAAGACAGATGAGGAAGTTTACAGTGCCGAAGAAGGAAATAGAAGATAGAAATTCTTCTCTCAAGAAACTTGTTTTATAGAAGTACATGAGGTTTCAATGTTAATTAATTAATTTATTTGCAGTCAAAGAGATTGAACTCAGGATCCCAAGCTTGCCAGGCAAGCACTTATTCTACTGAGCTATCTCCCTGGACCTTTCAATGTTAATTTAAAAATCTCTCTCAAATACACAGAATGTATACAAGATAATATAGTCAGGATTTGCAAGGGAAACAATATATGACATGCAGTTTATAGGATTGTTTTGTAATAGCCACCCAAAGAATCGTGTACAAAGAGAGCATAGGAAATCTGTCCACACAATAAAGAGCAGAATAACACAGCTGGAAGCCTGGATCCCATTGTAACGTTCTACATGAGCTTACCTAAAGACCTAGAGCCCATAGCGGTACCCTCTACTAGTCCAGTTGGAGGCCAAAAGCCTACTACAGTATCCCATGCTGGCCTGTTTCAGGATTCTGCACTAGAAAGGTACAAAGGTCAGTGGTGGAAGCTAGAAAGTCTGTTTTAGTGGGCTGAAGGATCTGTGCTAGCAGGTTGAGGGCTCTGCACTGGAGCTAGGAAGTGATGCTCAAAGTAAGATCAAGAGTTCTCTTGAAAGGTACCATAGCCATTCTCACTGACAGTGAGATCCTAAGCTCCATCAGGAAAACCAGAGCAACAGCCTTTTCCAGGTCATTGAACAGTGTACCATCTTCTCCTCTGCAGCCCGGAAGTGACACAGTATAAGGACCAGGGCTCTGCCAAAGTGAATTGCAGCTATTCTCAGCAACAATAAGGCACCAAGCTCTTTAGATGATAAGAATAGCCACATTCATATCAGGGAAGCCAACATGACAAGCTCCACCAAGAGAACCAACAGCACCTAGGGGAACTAGCTGCTCCCTAACAGCTTTTCTTCTTTTCCAGTTCTGCCTCTTATGTTGCCTGCAGCAATCCTCAAGTGGACCTCCCACACCAACACCATGCTTGTTTAGTTCAGTGTGTTAGAAGTTTACCACAGTTGTTAACCTACCACAGATTATAAATGAAGTCCTTCTACAGTTTATACTGTGATCTCTTGTCTTTGTTCCTCAGCTTGGAGGATGCAGGTTGTCCTTTGGGGAAAAACTCACAGCAAGGTGGTTTGGATTGCCCAGGGCTCTAAGGCAGCAGCTAACTGCATTGCTGTCTCCCAGATCTTTCAGGTGATGAAGACAGAGCTACTGCAGGCTCCTGAGTGGGAATCTACATTCTAACCAGCTCCTCAGGTGACCTGAATGCAAGATCAGGTTTGGGGAGCCCTGCTCTGCAGTGTGTGTGAGCTTCACTCACCCTTCTGTGGTGGTGTCTCTTTCAGAAAGCACTCCTCTTACTCCTTTGTTTGGTGCTGTCTGTTGCAGCATTGAGTCCACTGTCCCATTGTCTCCTGTCCTCTTTTTTCTCATTATCTAATTCTCACTTTGAGTGGTGTCTGGCATGTGAGGGTGCTCAATAAATATTTGCAGAATAGAAACATGTTCCTGGTTGTAGGCCAGCTCCTAACATACAAGGGAAATGAAATGGCTCCTCTGGAAGGAAATGGTCTGGGACCTCTCATCTGAGGACACAGATTTTTAAGAAGCTGGTGAGAACTCAGGTTGCCTAATGCTGGGTATGGCAACAACCCTAGGAGGGCACAGATTGGGGTTCACTGGAACAGGTGCTGCTAGAGCTGAGCCCTGGAGACTGGCTGTGAGGCTTGTCTCCAGCGCCAGCAAGATAGCTCAGCGGATTAAGCACCTCCTTAGGCAAGTGCAGGGACTGGGTTTTGAGATCGGCACCACATGTTGCATCAATGCCGCCCCTGGGTGGGTATGGTGGCACTCACCTGTAATCCTAGTGCTGGGGAGGCTGAAAACAGGAGGATCACTATGAGTCTCAGCTGCATAGTGAAACCCTTTACATACATACACACAATAGGTCCTTCTTATTCCACTTTGCAGCCAACTCAGGAAATCAGTATCCCTTGTTTCCTGAATGCTGATCTTAGATGCATTAGCTAGTGACAGCCAGGACGTTGAGGTGCCCTCTGAGCTCTCAGGAAAGACTCTCAGGAGCCCTGAAGACCTGCTGTGCCCCTGCCCAGTCCTGACCTGCTCCCCCATGGCAAATCTTGATTTGTTTTCTTTTGTTCTGTACACTTTTGTTTTATATCCTACACTCTTGAAGAGATGTAGCTACTTTAAAAACACACACCAAACTCATTAAATGAAATATCCCTAAGGGTCGGATTGTGGCCTGAATGTCAATACATATCTGGCAAAGAGAGAGGAAATTAAAACTCACGTCAGTGTGTTTCATCTGGATAGGTCTTGATAGCGAGGCAGACGTGCCCCAATAGCAAGGCTGTGCATGGTGCAAATAGCACAAAGTCCCCTGGGTTCCAAAACCAAGTTCCATTCCCTTATTCCTGTTTCCTTTGGAAAGTCATTGTGCTGCCCAGGGGCATGGGGAAGGTATGCCTGTGCTGCTTTCCTTACAAGCCCTTTCAGAGAATAAAAATGAAATGGGGTGTGTGTGTGTGTGTGTTGCACACACTGTAGCACTCTAATGTTAATATGATTCTCAATTCTAAAACTTACTTCCAAAATGTTACCGTAAATGTGTTCCTGAGTGCTCTCTCCCTTGTCCTATCCACCCCAAACCCACTCTTTTCATTCTTCTTCTTCCTTTCCTTCTTAGGCCTCTTGATGCAATCTCCTTGCTTTCCATCACCGCAGGAGCTATCTGGGAAGAATGTTTTTAGTTGTATCACTTACGTTTGAACATTGTTGTATCACTGGCAATTTCTAGTTGCTGGGGATATCAAAGATACAATGGAGCTTTCTGCAAAGGACTTTCTGTGACCTCCTTGAGTGGTGCCATCTGTAGGGAAGCTATGGAGGGATGTGTGTATGCGCCAGTCTGTACCTGCATGGGTGGATTTTCAGCAAGTTTCAGGGTCTCCATTCATGGAGACCCCAGGCAGAGGCACAGAGTGGCTTAGTGATTCCTGCTGAGTGGGATGCAAAGGAGTGTGGGTATAGCAAGGATTGGATAGGAGAAGTTGGGGCAAAGAAAGGAAGACAGTGACTTTTAAGGTAGAAAAAACACCAGGATATTTGCCATATGCTAAAGAGTTTGGATTTTAACGGGTGGTTTTGGCAGGGGAATAATCTAGATGAAATTAATTTCCTGAGAGTTCACTCTAGTTAGCCCTTGGGTTAGCATGATGGATTAAAACTGCAATTAGAATCTGCGGTTCTTAGTAAGCAATGGAATTGGAACTGGACCTTCTATTTTCTGAATCTACTTCGTGTTTTTTTTTTTTTTTTTTTTTTTTTCTTCACAATGTTGCCTTATGCAAAATGACAAAATACATTAGTGTCTATATGTTAGGACTCTGCTTTTAGCGTTCCATGCCTAGTGCTTTGCATACATTATTGGTAATTCTCAGGCCAGCTCTGAAAAATTAATACTGCATTAGACATTCATTTGTAGCAGCAGTACATCTGTGCAGCACAGGTTGGAGGTAGCCAGCAGCCTGACCTCCAGAACAGGCTTGCCCACTAGCATGGTTAGCCACCTCTGGACCACTTTCAGGCACTCTAGTGCGTTTTCTAGCAGTCAGGACATGATAAAACATGCTTCCTTCTCCCTGAAAGTACAAAGATTACTTCTGATCCTATAGAGCTTTGTGAAAAGTGTCATTTTCTCTCTCCTTTGGGCTCAGGTATGAACTTCTTAGAAAACTGTTCACTGTTGTAAAACAAAACAAAAGAACATTTCTGCCCTGAACGATGTTTTCAGTTCAGTGTTGCTTCAGCAATAAGCTAGGCTTTGTGGTGTCTACCTTATGACAGTTTCTCCCTATCCCAGATGTGGGCCACTATAGGTCAAGTTTGTGTTTCTAATTTTAAGCTGATACCTTTAAGAATTTAGAGTCTTACTAAATATACAACCTAAATTTATTCCTGTGGAGAATAACCAGTATTGTCATTAAAAAGTCACTTTGGCACACTTTTCTGCATTTTAGGTTGATTAACTGATGAATTATTAAGAAAGTTTCATTCAAGCACCAGGAATGGAGGTGCATGTAGTGATGTGTTTGAGACTTTCTCTGTCCACTGGAAGGCTTGCTTAATTGTGCCAGATCCACACAGCTATTCCTTGGAAGATTGAGGAAAATAGTTAATAAATAGCTTCTAGGTATTAATAGTTAGAGTTTTAGTTTGTTTACTATTGTTATAACAAAATAGCTTGAGTCTGAGAACTTTACAAAAATAAGAGGTTTTTTAGCTCACAGTAATCTAAAGGTCTAAAGCTTGACATCCACATCTGTTCAGTCCTTGATGAGAGCCTTAAAGGGATGAATCCCAGTCCTAGGATCATGGATAGCATAGACTATGTGACAAGGCAGAAAGCCAGGGAAGTTCAGGCATAAGACTTGCTCTGTTCATAACAATGTTGTCTTGTGGGAACTAACTGGAATCAGTGTCCGCAGTAACTAGTCATTTGCCATGTGGTTCTACTTCTTATAGGTCCCACCATCTCTCAGCACTGCAGTAGTGGGAACCACACTTCCAGTACAAGAATCGTTTTTTTTTTTTTTAAATTATTACTATTATTATTATTTGCAATAGTTAATAATTGCATGATATTGTCTTCATCATAGTTGCTCAGAGTATAAGATGCAGACATGATATCTTGTCTAAACATCATTAGTACAGATCTTTTTTTTTTTTCATTGCACAAAGAGAAAGTTGCTGTATATTTAGTCCAATAGTCCATAACAGTAGTGGATTATCAGCTTATCTATCATTATCGGGCTGTTGACTTGAGCCTTTTACAACTCAGCATATTAATATAGCTTTCCTTTTTATACCTTGTGGTTAGACTTTCTGCTGGTTGTTGAAGACCAAGAAAAAGCAAGACCTGTGTTACAAAAAAAAAAAAAAAAAAAATGTAACTTTGATATCTGACAAGGTCAGTCAGGTCCCCTGAGGCTTTACCCTGGAACTATGTACTGCGATTTGCAAAACTTTTGTCAGTGTCAGCCATCTGGATGAATCCCAGCCAGTGCTTGACCATTTTGCTCTCTGTGGAAGCCTGAGAGAATGTTTTCTCTCTAGGTGACTCTCCTTAGGCACACTGTACATCACTGATCACTTTCCTCTGTGGCCCCATAATCTCCTTGAACAGGAAATTTGGTACTCCACTGAGTTATATGCTGTTATAGTGCAGATTCTCTCATGTCCTATGTTCTCACTGACCTTGAAGAGCTAGAGCCAGGATATTGGCTACACTTGTATCCCTTCTTTTTCTCTAATTATTTGGACTGCCAACTTAAGTTGTTAGCCATCCAGAA